>JAOVVA010000032.1:15457731-15470702 GCA_028565275.1 Leiocassis micropogon
ATTCCCTCCCGTTCATTGCGCCCCACCTGTCATGTCTGTATTCCCCACTAGTGGGGCGCGCCACACACTTTGAGAACCACGGCTTTAGACACTGCATTTATGATATTAGTCACTTCACTACAGGGGAAAGGACATGGGATGTCAAAGAAACGTATTTGTGTCCCTTTGTGGTGACCTTTCCTTTACGTTGAGTTAATTCCGGTGAACTTTGACCTGTGAAATTTTTTTATTTTTTATAGGAGGGTGGAGTGATTATGTGATAATTAAATATTGTCACAGACTTTCGCTCCACCATTTTTGTTCTATTGGTTGACACACATTCATTTGAGGGATAAAATAGCTAGCTGGCTAATGCTAACAACAGAATTCGGTATCAACAAACTGGTTGTTTATTAATAAACACACTAGAATGTGCTGTGTGTTAGAGGCGGGGCAATAGGATGGAAAAGTGCATTATTAAAGGAGCTTCTGTTAGAAACAGATACATGTTACGATGTATCAGTTTGATAAACAGAAAGATTACTTTGATTGTAATATTTTTAATAACAAATTTGTAGTGCAGGCATCTGAATTGTTTCTTTGAAGTACTTAAAGCACAAAAATGTACAATTTCTAGTTTATACTACTAGCATCGCGTCAGATTTTTCTCTAGCTGATTTGTAATTACTTAGAAAGTCTGCCCTGCCTAGCCAGAAACACAAAGTCGCACACACTTTCATTTCTGACTTCTTTCAGTCGCCTTTAGCTTTGATTACACACACCCACACACGCACACACACTGTGGTGTTTAGTTTATGTGTGAAAATTAATTCTTCATGCTCCCAGATGAAATATGCCTGTTCCTGGTCATTTCATTTCCACATAACGTTGCTGAGTCTCGACCTGAGTAACTGATCAACCCCAGATCATAACATTGTCCTCAGAGGCTTGTACAGTGGACACTATGCATGATGGGAGCATCTCTTCATACGCATCCCTTCTTACCCTGACACGCCCATCGCTCTGGAATAGGGTCAGTCTGGACTGGTCAGGTCACATGACCTTCTTCCATCGCTCCAAAGTCCAGTCTTTATGCTCCCTGAACCTGAACTTTTTCTGATGAGTTTCATTAACAAGTGGTTTTCTTATGGACACACAGCTGTTTAGTTCTTATACAATAAGTGTTCCTACTTTCAATAATAAACACATCTTTGATGTCTACTGTTGATTTTTTTAACCATGTGACTTCACCAAGCGTTTAAGTGATCTCCATTCATAATTTTTTTTCCACAGAGTTGATGGGTCAGCACTATGGTTCCAGAGTTTGATAATGTGTTGAAGGGTTCTTAACCCAGTTCCAGTCATTTCAAATCTCCTGTTAATCACAGCTACATATCACTCACATTGAGTGACATCACACTGAGTGACATCATAGTGTAATGCTTTGTCCCCCTTTTCTAAAATGATGTTGTAATGGTATAGGTATGTCCCCTTTAAATGCAGGTGCCATTGTCTTTCCATCTTTCAGTTGCACCCAGGTGATGATGGTGCAAGGTGTTTGGGCCCGATCATCGTTGATTGTAACTGTATATATTTTTTTGTTTGTTTTAACCATATTGTTGCTCAGTTGTAGAAATATCTACAAATAAGTGACTAAACATCTGTCATTCCAGCTGTGCGGGATGATGTGGACATGACTCTGGTTGTTTAAAGCTCGCCCACTCAGCTGTTTGCTCAAAAATCCAAACATGACTGCTCTTAAATATCCATCCAACCCACACGCCGCCGCCTTCCTGTCCGCTGACACGCCAGGGGAAAAATCCGGTTCTTCTCCGCCTGCTGTGAATCCCTCTGTCCTGTCTTGCTGCTCTTGCACAACCTCGTAGATCAGATTTCACCCTCAGACCTTCCTGGCAACTGGAGCAGAGTGTTTTTGTTCACGTCCTACACCAAAACCTTTGTTGAATTGAAGCGCTTTATAAGTTTCCAGGACTCTCCATAATACCTAAACACGTTCTGCTTACTTGTTTTCTGAATAGTTCATTAGCACCAAGGGAAAGAATTACAAGAAGAAAGTTAAACATTTCAGTTTTAGAAAATCTGAACTCAGTGACTTTTTTTTTTTTTAAACTTCACTTCTCCTGAGCTTCCATTCAGGAATTTTCCCCGCCCCTACATTTAAGTGGAAAATGTAGAAAAACGTCCAGCGACACAGTTTTTTTTTTTAATGAAACAGCTGTTACAACAATAAAAAAAAAACATCTCTCGTTTTTGGGCTCACCAAAAGAAAATTGTTCTATCATCTGGAGATTGTGAGTTCGAATCCCGACAATGCCACAGCTTTCCACGAGCTGGAGTCCAAAAGAGCTAAAGTGGTCCATGCTCCTGGGCCAGCAGGGACATTAGTGTGTCCTCTGTAGATAGCTCTGGACAAAAGTTACACGGACAATATTTCTTCAGTCTGATTTATATTATTTCGATCTAACTTAACTGTTTCCATGGACGTCGATCAGCTAGGATGTGTGTTTACGTGTTTAAACACGTTTGCCTAATCGGGGTGGAACTTTTATGATGTGGTTCTGCGCACTGTGGAGTGTTTAATCTGCCCCAAATACTAGGAGACGAAAGAAGAGGAAGTATATTTCTCTAGCTTTGCAGTTAGCTTAGAGTCCTATTTTTTTTTTTTTTTGAGAAATTGAAATTTTATTGAGAAATGATTGATTAGATGCTTTTCTACGAGAGAAATGCAAACCATTCCTCAGGCAGAGAAACAATGGATGAAAGTAAAGACTGCTGTTAGAGGGGGATGTTCTCACCGATCAGGAACGAAAGCTAAATTTCCCTCCCGGAAACTCGTCACATCAACATCATGTCACCCCGACGTGGGGCAAACAGGCGCATGAACAATATATTTATTCCAATGAGATATAAACGATCAGATCAAGTGTTTACACTGCTAATAGTTACCTATTGGATGTATCATTGCAGGTTTATACACCACTCTCATCTCCAGCAGTCTTGGACTGTTATTCCCATTATTAGTGGAATATTATATGATCAGGTCTGTGTAAATGCAGCTAATCACAGTGACCCCGGCTCATGTATGTGGAAGAGGGCGGATAGCGCTCTCCTCTGAGTGACGTACTGTAAAAAGTTGCAGCTAGCACACTTCACGTATCTCACAGGAAGCACATGAGAGATTTCACCTCCTGGAACTGGTCACTGCTGAGTGAGGAAGAACTGGGACTTTACCACGATTAAACGATTAAACGGTACTAAAAAGTGTCTGACCTACAGTAGGCACATTTTTCAGACAAGATCATATAACACCATTTTACATAACACTTATTGCTTCTTATCTCTCGATCCATGCTTCCATTTGTAAATATGGATACACATTTATATATTTATGAGGTAAAAAGAAACACATTTGCTAAGTACAATTTAATGCCCGTAATTTTTTTTTTTTTTTTTGTTATTCATATCTTTCAACGATCTTAACTGTCATTCAGATGAAACTTGGCCGGTTTAGATTTCACATGAAAAGACATAAACCTGAAAAAGTGTATTATTCTAAAATGCTAAATTGTTAAGATATTGCAACATGAATTTTAAATGGTTACAGACACTTTCTATTTACAGACAGTTTTTTTTGCTTTTTGTGTTTGTTTTTTTTTTTGTTGTCTTTTTTAAATTGATTTAAGCAACAATTTTTACAGGTCATATGCTTCTAAGCTTACATCAATTTTAGTATCAGTACTCATAAAGAAATATAAATAATTAGCATTTAAAATGATTATTGTTTGAAGCGAGACAGTATAACACTGAAAAATGGCCATTTTTGGGTCACATATAAAATCATCTCTCCAAAACGGCTAAAGTTAGCAACTTTAAAAAAAATTTTTAGGGGAGCACTTTCATGTTGTATAAACTTCAGAAGTTGCATTAAGTCCATTCATTACCACATACATTTTCTGTAATACAATTAGCACCAATACTGTGTTTAGGCTGATATATAAATTTTCTCTAAACCATATTTGAAAACTGACTAGGTCATAGGCGAGATTAAAACAGGATGAAAAATCATGATTCATCTGTATAAAACTATTTATAAAACAGCTAAAAAGCAAAGAGCACTAAAAGTTGTTAGACGTGTACCGACTTGATTTGGATATTAACGCTTAATAATTACCTCAGAACAGGATTTTTAGTCTAACCAGAGGCGGATTTTACTACAAGTGTAAATTCCCGTTAGCAGGATACAGTCGAGATAGAAAGCATGTGACATCAGGAGTCCTCATAAAACACGTTTAAACAGGCGGTATGTTAAGATTTCTTGCTAAATTATTATTACGGATATGGAAAGGTGTATCTGAAAGGTTGCACACGCGTATCTAGTTAGTATAAAATTATTTGATCTTTAGGGTGTGTAAACTTTTGCACCGAGCACCACATCGTTATAAAACACGGATCGAGTCGCATGCACTCAGAAATGCTGAAGTAATACCGGTATTAATATGTAATGCTGCTGTAACACACACCGCCGAGGGAAATGTCAACTGTACTTAAACCCACTGCTCTGTGTGGTGTGGGAACTAACACCTGTTACAGCCACTTATAACAACTGCCTCACACACACACACACACACACATACACACACACACACAGCATGGAAGCTTTAAATCCATAAACGTTCTCAGTCTGTGTTTATCAGATTTTATAAGAAATTGGTGTGAAATCAACAGCAGGCTACAGCGAAGACAACCAGCGTCATCTTCAGCAGAGTTACCGCTATACTTATTACTGATACCAAATCCGAGAACTAGTTAGGGTAGTTACTCAGTCAGTGACAAACCCATTGTTTACGTGTCCATCACACTGCAACGAAAACCATGAAGTTTCCACGACTTCCTAAAAATATCAGTGAACGCAACGGGAACTGGGTCAAAATTGATCAGGATTATTATCTCCTAGCCGCGTCTCTGTCAGGTTCTCAACGCGTCTGTCATGTTGTCTAATAATTTCCTCTCACGCACGTGATCATGCGCTCACCAGGTCCAACGAGATTAGATCAGATCATTATGTCGTCATTGTGTCCAGTGGTTTATATAAATATCGTGACAAGCATAGTGCATTTCACAAAGAAGTGATTGGACCCAGTGTTTGCACCAAATTCAGTTCTTTGAATGTGTCTCAGCCCTGCTGCGTACGAGCCATAAGCGTATTAAGCACCAGAAGAAGGTCAGATGAACTTCTACGGTCTTCTACAACATGTCATGGACCTAACGTGGTCTTAGCACGAACTTGAAGAATGCGCTGTGAGAGCTCCATTGCAATGACGGCTCAGTCAGAGCATCGTCCAATCCTTCGTATATCGTATGTGCCGTGTTTTTAGTACATCAGTAAAGTCCCTGATACCCCTCTTCCACCAAGGTGGTTTCGGAGATAGTTCTGAGCCGGCGCCCAAAACGGAACCAGGTCTTTTTTAGAAAGCCAAAGCACTGGCCCTCAGACAGAAAAAACAGTTCCATGGTTGGACCCAGCTTGTCCAACGGTTCTAAAAGAACCGTTTATTTACCGTCAGGGTCTGGTGGCGGGGTTATCAAGACTAACTAAACGTTTGTGATGGAATCAATATGCACGGCGTGGCTCAAATGTTTTCTAGTAATGATAAAGCCAGGAGAACTGTTTGCAAAGACATGTTGATGTTCGCCAATGTTGTTGTTGTGCTTGCTGCTAGAAATTTTATTTGCCAATAGCATTTTTTATCTTTTGGCGTTTAGTATTTTTAGTTTTGTTTTTGCCGTTAGCATTTTTTTGTTTGTTTTGTTTTTGCCACTAAAATTTAGTCGCTAGCATTTTTTTGTTTGTTTTTGCTGCTAGCATTTTTTTGTTTTTGCCGTTAGCATTTGTTTTCGTTTTGCCGTTAGCATTTTTTTGTTTTGTTTTAGTGGCTAGCATTTTTTTGTTTGTTTGTTTGTTTGTTGCACTATTAACTACTCAGTGCCATCCTTAGTACGTACGTCTATATTAAGTTCTTCTAGAAGACGGTCTTGGAATGTAATTAACTGGTTTGGATGTTGAAAATCAGCCTGCTTAGCTGGAGAGCAAGCGAGGCGGCAGTTAGTTAGCCAATGCTAGCCGGTGCAAAACAACATTTTATTCAAAAAGCTCCAAGCTAATAGCAGTAAACTTATAATCACACACACTGCATTTTAAAAGAATTTCCAGATCAGAACGATTCTCTAAACACAGTGAGAAAGCAGCGAAACGTTTCAAACAGAACAGAAAGTTGTAAAGTGTGGGAACTCTTGTTTCTCTGTTTTTTTTTCCCCCCAGAAAGTGGATGTGACTAGTAAAGCCGTGGTGGAGGTCATCTCCAAAACCTCGGAGTACCTGCAGCCCAACCCTGGTAAGAACAGAGCTGCGTGTTTATTTGTTGTTTATTACATTCTTTCCTCTTCACATTTATTTACTCTCAGGTTTTATTGATCCTGTTTACGCCTAAATATTAAATATACTGTTTTATGACTGATATATTACATAGTACATGTTGATTTGTTTCTTTATAGTCAGTTTCACTCTGTGTGTGTGTGTGTGTGTGTGTGTGTGTGTCAGCGTCCCGTGCCAAGCTCTCCATGCTGAACACCATGTCCAAGATCCGTGGGCAGGTGAAGAGCCCAGGCTACCCACAGGCAGAGGGGTTGCTGGGAGAGTGCATGTCCAAATATGGGCGTGACCTCGGAGAGGAAACCAACTTCGGTGAGGATACACACTCCACACAAATCCTAACAACCGGCTGTACTGGACAATTTATCCAAATCATTAAAAATAATCCATAATGATAATAAAATCCAGAATGCTGCACATACGTCTAAAAAGCACTAAAGACTGAGATCTGTTATTATTGTTGTCGTTATGGTATTGTTTTTATCGTTTTCTTTCCCTGTACTTTATCTTTTATCTCGTGGCGTCTGGACGTCATTGTTGTGGTCTGGCGTTTGCAGAAGACGCTCGTAAATAACAAGCAGATAACACTTTCCTGAAACAAAGTTCAGGGCCAGATTCCATCATCACTTTCCAAATAAAATAAATGATTCCTTACGGCGTGGCGTTCCCGAGACTTCCCGCAGTCCAGAGTGGTCTGAGCACGCCAAGTCTGACCGACATGTACAGAATAAAACACGCCAGGATGTGCTGTCGCAGGAAAATAATCATTGATTTTCCCTATAACCACGTATCTTTTATTGCTTTTACACTACAGCGAGTTGCCAACAGTGTTAACAGCTTCATTTATTATAGAACGATGTGTCGTAAATTTGATCCGTTTATACAGTAATTGGATTTAATGTTCAACGCAAACTTAGTTCCTGTTCTTGCTTACGTTACATCAGCTATAAACAGTCGCTCCTACATCAGGATCTCTTTGCTTCCAAATTCATAAAGTTAAAAAGGTGGAAAAAAAATTAAAATGTCACATTACAAAGCACACTATTCAATTCTGATTAAATTCTTTGCTCAGATCGTATTTGTGGTTGGCGTTCATAATTACACGTGACATTTATCTGACTCTAATTTGGATGAGGCTGTCCTCAGAAACCTTATGCATCCGCACATCAGTGCGTCTTTGCTTTGATTTAAAAAAAAAATCTGCTTGTGATTTTGCTTCCGCGAGCAGTACTGTACGTGTCGAGGTCTAGAAGAAGGAAACAAGCCAGACGCCTCGCTTTAGCTGTTTTAGAAGCTGTTGCTAGCACTGCTATGACATCCCCGCGCTGTCGGTGCGTACTGATGACGTCACACCCTATGCATGCGCAGAAGCAAAAACTCGCATGAATTCCGTTCTGATGCGAGTCACACGATCACATATTAGATGTTAGAGATGAGCAGTAAATCACGAAATGCCACACTGAATTCAAAATCGTTTTTTTTATGTTTATAATAGATTCTGCGCGCAAAAACTCCCAAGCGGCGCAACAGAAACACATTTTTATGACGTTACACTACTGTCTCCGATCTGCCTTTTTCTCCGAACTCTGTGAGCGAATTAGTTTTAGGCACACCAGTCTCACAACACCGCCAGCGCTAATTAGTCGACAGTCGCGTGCGTTAGAAGCCGCACATACCCACATTAGAAACCGCGTGCACACATGCTCACAGCCGCTCAACCCACGCGCTAACTGTCAAGTTGAGACTGGAGAATTTGGAGGCGTTTGAGGCGGTAAAACATCGCCATTTTTTATATTCCAACAGGAGGCGCACTCTATTCACACAATAGACAACTATTCACACAATTGTGTGCTAGGAGTAAATTATTCGCTAAGTTTGCTTGGAAATAATAGTTATGGCAGATAGCAGAGATATGCACTGCTTAGTTACAATGCAGCTTACTTGCATAATTTAATGTAAAGTTAAATGTTATTAAATCGAAGTTAGTTTGTATTAAACTTAAACTTGTTTAACGAGGTTTAAAATTGTAACAAAATCAGGGGGGAAATGTATTATTAAATCGGCATATTTATTAAATCATGATAGAATGATTTAATAAAATATACCTTATAGAATCTCAGATATTGCCCGGGGTATTGTGATAATATCGTATCAGGAGGTGACTGGTGATTCCCGTCCCTATTAGATATGTATCTGATCTAGGACCACGTATGAAAGTGTCTCAGATCCGATCTAAAAAAAGATCAGATTTGTGCGTTCAGACATCACTAAAAAAGAATCTGATGTGTTTCACATTAGGGTAAATTGAGTCACTTCGGGTGATGTGGACGTGGCCCGTATCATGTTACAGAGAAACCACAGAAATCACAAAGGCTTTAAAGTCACAGCTTCACCTTTGACACTGGAGACTCCTTCCATGAACAGTGAAAAAACATCTCCCTAAAGAAAACCTCACTACATCAGTTATCTGATTAGACATCTTTTAACGGTTTATGTAGAACCTTTTCTGTGAATAAGCTGTTACTATGGAAACTGTAACGTATAAGAACGAGCACATTAATATGAACATGAACTACTGTCAGGGCTGCTGTTGTAAATAATTAATCGACACCACTTATGACCAATCAGAGCGCAGCGTTATAGCACATGCACAGACATGTTATTGATGATTTATTGGTTTAAACATTGAGTTTTCAGAATTATCAGCACTGGGGTTTAATCATAATTTTGGTTGATCAAATGGTGGTTGTGATTTGTTCAATGTACACTAAATGCATGATGTTTCAAAAGTCAGTGAGTCGTCACAATTGTGATTTTTGCCATCGACGAGCAGCCTTAATTGGCACATTAAAACATAATTAACCTCCTGACAGAGGCAACCAGATGCCTTTATTTCTCATACGTATAAATTAAGGCACAAAGAAATTCTTTCTTCACATATCCCAACAAGCCAATTAGATTTTTCCCTAAAGTTGACCTCATAGAAGAAGAGTGCAGAATCAGCCACGGTACGGCCAATCCCCGCCCGGATCAGACAGGGTTTAAAGGTCTTGCATCTTTCCAAAACAGGCCCAAAGCATCAGTGAGGGTTTAGAAGCTTTAGAGTCCCTTTTTTCACCAAACACATCAACGTTTACAGCAAGTCGAGATGACATGGATCCCAGATTCCTCTGTAGCTCCACAAAAAAGGATTGTGATCAGAAAAACTTGCTTAGTGTGCTGCTTCTCCTGACATCATCTTGTTTCAGGGTTCACGCCTAACCCTGGAGAAATGTTTCTTATTTTATACAAGCATTCTGGTTTGTTCTGTTGGAGGGTGTTGCTTCTGAAGCAGCCCTGGACAGAAATTCCCTGGTGCATGTTTTATATTTAACAACTGACCAGGATTAAAAATAAACCAAGAACGAACTGTGGATCTCAGAAAACCCAGCCAGCTCCGTTTCATTCATTTTGTTCTTAAATAAATAAATAAATAAATAAAAAAAACCCGGGCTTGGATAACGCGTCCCTTCAAAGCGTGGCTGAAGCGTGGACCTGGCTGCTTTGTGTCAGAGAGCGACTCGTCTTTGATGGCAAAAATAATACAGTTTCCTGAAAGTTAATTATAGACCCAAGTGGGCAGTTTAATAGGACAGGAGTGTTGTGTTCACCCACTTTGTTTCCATGGAGATGCTGACATTTCTGTCCTTATGTCTTGTTAAAAATGAAAAAGGATGTTTCGGCCAGAACAAGCTTCAAAGCTTTAGGCTCTGGTATTAATTTGGCACATCGGACAAACTGTTTTTCTTCCTGAACTGATTATTGAAATATATTAAAGGTCATTATTGTTTAGCTCCTGAGTCAAGGCCGGGACCAGCTAACAAATCTACCTGCTATAAAGTTCAATGTGTTCTAAATTGGTTTGGTGTTGAATTCTGGATTCTGATTGGTCAGGATTTTGTGCTTGTTCTAAAACATTATAATTTCTACACTAACAGGAAACGGATATACAGTAAATTATTATTGATGTGGTCAGTGGTAAAGTTTTTGTAAAAGAGATTACTTAAGTTAGCATTTACGAGCGGCATTGGTGGCTTAGTTGTAGGTAACTCGTCTGCCATGCGGAAGGACCGGGCTTAAATTTCCACCCAATGCTCGAACCCCAGACACTTGATGCAGTGTCGGCCCCGAGTCTGGATAAAAAGGGAGAGCTTTATCCCAGGAAGGGCATCCGGCGTAAAACCTGTGCCAAGCTGTTGTGTGGATTGAAGGGTCTGCTGTGGCGACTCCTCGACGGGAGCAGTTGAAAGACTAACAACAACATTAGCCATAGCATTATTACCCCTGACAGGTGACGCGAATAACAATCATTAACTCGTCACAATGGCGGGTGGGTTGGATATATAAGGTAGCAAGTAAACACTTTGTCCCTGAAGTTGACGTGTTGGAAAATAGGCAAGCGTAAGGATTTGAGCGACTCTGAAAACGGCCAAATTGTGACGTCTAGACGACTGGCTCAGACCAACTCCAAATTGTAGCTCTAAGTGGAATGTTCCTGGTCTGCAGTGGGCAGGATGGTAAGCAAAGAGTGTAAAAATGTAATTAAGACCCGGTTATGGGAACGTAATCAGTTTTCCACCTCACACCACGATGTTGGCTGCAGGAGCCGCGCTGATCGACGCCGGCGAGAGCATGAAGAGACTCGCCGAGGTGAAGGACTCGCTGGACATCGACGTCAAGCAGAACTTCATCGATCCTCTACAAGGCCTGTGTGACAAGGACCTGAGAGAGATACAGGTGAGCCGAGCTTCCTGAACAACAGACAAGCATATACACGTTAGAATAATCGTGTTGCGAGGGGGAAAAAAACCTCTAGAAAACTCAGTGCATTAGGTTCACAGCATTCTTGTAAGAAAAACAGGAAACGAAGTGCATAACATATAAGAGCCAGTCAGGTTTCAGTAAGGTTACAAAACACTGATTTAGCAGAAAAAAAGTGGGAGGGAGATTGACAGAATTGTAGAATCAGATTTTTTTCCAGTCTTTGTTTAATTTAAAAGCGTAAAGTAAGTTTGCCTTTGTGCCAAATCAAAAATAAATTGATTGCCCAATTTATTTTTCTAAAGCTACTTTTTCAAATCAAAGTGAGGAATCTGATAGAACAGTATCACATGTCTTAACTGAGCTGACTTCAGGGATGAGCTGTTTATCTATCAAGACAGGCCCTGACTTACAACAGGCTAACTTATTTACCCTGGTGTGAAAGTGATATGCTTTCAGTAGAAATCGTGCTTCTATGACTTGTATCTTTTCCCAGGCTAGCGACGTGCAATGCGATACTGTCCCAACCGTATGCCAATGTAGGTGTTCTAGATTAGGTAAGTTAGGTGTACACTATTAAAGGAGACTTAGTACATAAAATTCACTTTTTAGTCATTTTTAGACGGCTCCAGTTCTTCTGTGTTTGTATACAAATAGAAAAAGAAAAAAAAAATAGAAAAGGTGAGGAAAAACATTCCTAAATTTTTTTAACAAGCCAATTAGATTTTCTCCTAATGTGATCTCATAGAAGAAGAGCCCCTCCCCCGTTCCCCGAGATGCATCTGAAGCAGGAGTGAAATAAAGGAGGTGAATAAAGGGTGTTTTTGAGCTGTTGTATTAGTGCACACACATGGTAGAGCTCTGAGACCTGTGTTAAAGAAATAGTACAATATGGGACCTTTAAATACATTTTTAAATGCTTGGGGTATTTTCTGTTTACGAAAGGGTTTATCAGGATGAATGTTTAACAGAGCCTTTATTTGTGCTTCAGTGCTATCTAGACATAACTTCTCTTTGTTTGTTTTTTTTCCTTGTCCTGTAGCATCATTTGAAGAAGCTGGAAGGTCGTCGGCTGGATTACGACTACAAGAAGAAGCGCCTGGGCAAAATCCCTGACGAGGAGGTAAAGCAGGCGCTGGAGAAATTCCACGAGTCCAAAGAGGTGGCGGAGATCAGCATGTACAACCTGCTGGAGACGGACGTAAGCTAAACCTGAACGGCTTCCCTAACCTCATAGCCTCTGACATCAGGGGCGGGATTATCATCATTACATCACTTTAGAGGTCTTATTACAACATTTGCCGTCACTCAATGGCGGACCGTGGTTCGGACACTGACTCTTTTTTGATATACCAGAATAATTAATATACCAGTTATCTATTGCCTTTTTCCTCTAAGTGGGCGTGGCTATACACATCACACTACAGAGCCAACTAACGCCATAATTTACCCAGAGTGTGCAGAAGAAACATAAAAGAAAGCGCGACAGAGCATGGCTCACTTAAAAAAAAAAAAAGGGAACATGCACGATAAAATGAAAAACGATAGTTCAAAGATGAATGGACAGATAATGTTTATTATTCCTTTTCAAAAACCAGTTTGTCTCATATGTTTTGAAATCGTGGGTCTAATAAAAAGCAGTAATGTGAAGCGGCACCATTTTTACCCCATTTCTAAATGATTCGTAAACGACTCGTGTGAAGCAGTTGGAAGATTCAGTCTGTCTAAACCCCTCCTTTCC
>JAOVVA010000032.1:15470802-15488198 GCA_028565275.1 Leiocassis micropogon
GTGCAGATAGTTTATGTTCACATACAGCTACATGACACACTGCATGAAAGATAATATTTGAAAAAGCATAATAGGACTTCTTTAACATAGTTACTGAAAACTGACAAATATTATTAAATTCTATGGACATTTAAAATTGCTTATTTTTTAATAGAAGTACAATGACTGCATATATAGAAATCTTAATTCTAACACAAACATGAAATTCGGACCTGGGCACCAAAAAAGTTTACCTGGACCTAAAAAAAATAACTGTGACGTTTCAGTCTTTATCTCTGACACTGGAGACTCCTCCTTTATATTATTATAGACACAAGGACGTTAAAATAAACCTCTGATTTGCAGCTGTGTTTCTGTCAGAGCTGCTGTTATAGAAGATTAAACAACACTTCCTGACCAATCAGAATCGAGAGTGTAATAAATCATTATTTAAATTGTAACATTAGGTCATCAGGGCATTGCGTGGATCTGCTCCTTATCACTTTCACTGAACTCTAAACTGTAGACTTTGTTCTGAGAGTTCAGATTATTTTTACACTCAGGCCTCAGGTGGGGATCTCCAGCCCGCCGTGTCATTACAGTGCGTCAGTCACAGCCCACTCTTCTAAAATTGCAGCAGACCTTTGTCACAGTCTGTAAGAAGATCCCAGGTTTGTTTGTTTTTTTCTAGGTTTTGTCCCTGGAAAGCTTACAATGCCCCCTACTGGATTGACCAAACACTGCACTGTCTTATATGTGTTGATTTGTTTGTAATGTAAAGTAATGAAGTAAATAACTGAGTAAAATGGAAGTCTTATTGCTTATATATTTATCAATGTTATGATTTGAATGAGGGTATATATAGGGTATACATATGTGTGTGTGTGTGTGTGCATGGTTTCATTATCTGCTGTTATTCAAGAAGTTGTTCATTAACTCTAAAGGGAATGTTTGCTTTTTGATAGTTTGTGTGTGAGAGACCTATCAAGCGAATGAGGGGTGTTTATAAGGTGTGTGTGTGTGTGTGTGTCTCTGCAGATAGAACAAGTGAGCCAGCTCTCGTCACTGGTGGAGGCGCAGCTACAGTATCACAGACAGGCTGTCCTGATTCTCGAGGAGCTCTCTGACAAACTGAAAGACAGGTTTGTGTGTGTGTGTCTGTGTACTGCTGTGGCACAGAATATAATAAAATTAATCACAATATGTATTAGCTTGTGTATTGATTTGCACGGGTGTATGCAGGTGTAAGGGAGACAGAAAGATGAACGAATAGACATTGAGGAAGACAGATGGATAAATAACAGAAAATATAAAATGATTAATGGAGAGAGAGAGAGAGAGACCGGATTTTAAAAAATGATAGATTTACAGAAGTAAACATAAATACAGAGAGGAGGCTAATGGCTAATGATAGACAGATGGATAGATAAAAACAGCAGAATAGCTAGATTCATAGAGATGGACTGAGAGAGAGAGAGAGAGAGAAGGAACAATCGGTTAATTACGGCTGCTAGAAACAGATGCTTTAAGTAATTTGAATAATAAGAACTAACTATAGTTGCAAGCAATGATGAGTGGGCCCAAGCACCCCACTGCATTGCCACCCGGGTGCACCAGAAAGTCAGCAGGCACGTGCATTTAAAGGGGACATACCAATAACATTATGACATGATTTTAGAAAAGGGGGACGTTTAAGATCTTTAAAAAGCCCCAGATGATGAAACAAAGCATCACACTATGATGTCACTCAATGTAATGTCACTCAGTATAACACAGAAAGGTATTAACCACTTTTCAGCATAAGTGGGCCCAAGCACCCCCACTTATGTTAAGTTTAAGGCGTCATCACAGGTGACCTGTTTGACATATCAAATATCCCTTTGCAATTTTGCATCCTCGATGTATTGAAATCATATTTGCCCAGTTTGGGAGCGATCATATGAATCCTCTAGGAGAAGTACATCAAAATCCATTGAGTGCGTTTTGCAAATGACCCAAAATAACTGACCTTCTGTTTATTTGAGCCCATGACATGCAATGCAAAAGTTGTTCAGCTCAATGAGATATAAATGTGTACTGGGTTTCGTGTGCGTACGTGCGAGTGTGAATGAGCTATGCAGCTAAATCTGGTGTGAGGGCAAAGCAAAACCCCGTGCCACGCCCAGGCCCAGGCTCTCAGGCATCCTAATGGGTGCAGATTCCAACCTGTCTGCTGATTTTCATATAAAGACCCCCAAAAAGCTTTAAACGGACAAGAGGGCCCTCACACACTGACAACATTAATTGAAAAAAAAACCCTAATTGAATGTGGGTGTGTTTGTGTGTGTGTGTGTTTGTAGGATGCACGAGGCCCAGTCTCATCCCCGCAAGGAGTACGTCCCCAAACCCAAACCCGTCTTCGACTTCGGAGATACCAATGAGCAGTCGAACGGAGGCTTCACGCCCGTTTCTGCTTCTCCTCCCATCCGGACCACAGGTGAGTCATGTGACCTAACTCCTCACACCCGTCCCCACCCCAACCTCAGTACGACTCTGAGCCCGTCATCTGCACCACAGGTTGAGAAGAGTGCAGTCGAAAACTGAAATATAACATTTAATATATTTCTTCTTATGAAATACTTGGATTAAATTGTTACAAATGTTCTGCAAGGGACACGAAGCATTGAGAAAGGAGAATGTTTATTACATTTATTCTCTACCAGCTCAACGTGACAATCGTGTAGTAAGTCATTTTCCAATCTAGCCAAGGCAAGCTTATGGAATTTAGCTCTTTACAAAACTTAAGGAGAAAATATTACAAATATAGAATGAAAAAGAACAAATAAGATGATTAACGCTCTAATACAGTAAGGTATTTAATGTCCTGCAAATTAAAATGTCACTATAAGTCGATAAGAATAAGGGTGTTTTCACTTTAGGGTCCCAGGATCGTTTCTGAGAACACAATTGCTCCACGCTCGGGAACCGTGCCCGAGTCCGCTTAAAGAGGTGGTCTCGAGAGCGTTACAGCAGTTTAATAACTGGCATACGAACGAACCGAACGCCTGCTAAATCCGTGAGCCGTTCAAAACGTCAGTGGAAAGCCAAGTGAAGCGAGTTTACAAATTAGACGGAAAAAAATTCAGTCAGTGAAAACGGTTTTGAAATAGTTGACCAACATTGCTTTTGGCATGATTTTTTTTTTTTTTTTACTTTTTTTGTAATATCTGTGTTGTTTTTATTTGGTGGCTGGAACGGATTATCTGCATTTACATTATTTCTTATCATGGATACGAATTTTCACCTTAAGAACTCATCTACAGAACAAATGAAATTTGTACGCAGAGGTTCAGCGGTATCGTTCTTTTCTTCTCTGGTGTTTAAGGGCGGCTCATTAACCAAGCAGGTCATACTGCCACCTGCTGTATTGGAGAGTGTCTAAATACTCAAGTGTCCTCGAGAAAGGAGAGCAAACATAATGTGGACACTGATGATTGTTTGGGGGCGGGGCGGGCAGTCGTTCCTGGGCGTGGTACAAATCAATGGTCTGTGAAAACAAAGTGAAAAACGCCCTAAAACTTGTCTCTTCAATAAGAAACAAAAAAGGATTAATTGAGGAACAAGAGGGATAAACCACTTTGAGACGTGCAGTTCTAGGAAAATAATAAAATCCAGAGTGCTAACAGTGACCCTGCCGCATCCCACCGGTCTGTCATTGATTAGTTCCCCATAAGGAATGAAACACTCGAGTTATTTCTTGCTTACTGACCTTGACCACCCCTTTTTTTTCTTCCTCACTAACTGATGATCAGTCAAAGAGACAATGTGCGCTGTGTGTGTTGTTATGGGTCGGTGGCAGGGTGTGATACCGCCGCCTGGCCGTGTGTGTGTGAGAGAGATGGCAGCTGTCTGCCTCTCATCACTCCGTGACCCCATTTCACTTTGTTTTTGTTTCTCCTCCTCTGACATCATCAGATCAGTTTCTCAAGCGTAGCTGGTCAGCGTGGAAACCCAGACTGAGTGAGTCGGTGGAGTGTGTATACGTGTGCATGCGTGTGTGCTTAACGGGGAAATAAGACAAACATAAGGAAAGAAAATAGTAAGAAGCTCAGAGAGCGTCATCGTGCAAATGTCTGTATCGGTTTAGTCTAAATAGTGTATAAATATTGTCAAGTACATGTGTTTATAACTCATGTATGTATATTAGCTATACGAATAACAGATGTAAACCTCAACAGCAATGATTTGTAACATAAAGCTCCGCCTTCAAACTTTAGACTTGTGTGGAGTGCTGAGGAATAAAATATAAAAACGAAATGAATCGCATCAAACAAAAAATTAGTTTCATCATGTCGACTCGCTCGAGATAATCATGAGGATTTACTTTACCGTCAGATTAACAAGCTGCTAATGTCAATCGTAGGTTATCTCCTGAAGGTGTGTTTAAATGCTAACGGGTTAAACGTTAACGATTCAGTTACGTATGGCAATTCTTTTTTTGCGGACTACGCTGAATTAGTTTTTTTAATAGATTTTAAATTTATAGTATATACAGTATGTTTGCATTTAAAGTGGTAAAATGTTGCCCTTCCTCGGTAATCCTGCAGGTGGCGTGCTCTAAACTTTTTACACAGCACAACCATCCCTAATTTTGTTTAGAATTGTAACAAAATCTAAAAAAAAAATTATATAAAATTAGGATATTTATAAAAATCTAATCGTGAAACGTGATAAATCGCAGCACAAATCGAATCGACACCTGAGTATGGTGATAATATCGTATTGGGACGGCCGTGATGACTCCCGTCTCCAATAAACACTAGAGATGTGATGGGGAAATCGATTCAGTTATGAATCGTGATTTTTTTTTGTGGCGAATCACCGCACAACCTCCAAAATCCTTTGTTTTGCTTTTCTTTTTAAGAGATGAACCAGACAGTCACTTTAGTGACCAGAATCGTCTGGATTTCAGTTTGATTGGCCGTGACTGGTGATTGACAGATCAGCCTCAGATATAAATGATTCTGTAGCGAGCGCAAAAGCTTTCGAGTGGCGCAACAGAAACACATTTTTATGGCGTTACATTTTCAAAAATTGTTCACGTTAAAATCCTCCGATCTGCCTTTTTCTTTAAACTCTGTGAGTGAATTAGTCTCAAACACACTTATTATACACATTTACACCAGGAACACCGCCAGCGCTAATTAGTTTGTAAATTGCGTTTGTTAGAAGCCCCGAGCGCTTGTAGCCACTCAACCCACGCGCTCTGCTCTCTCTCATTATTTCTTTACAGTCGCGCAGGTAAACTATTCACGCGTCTTTATCCCGTGTAGTAGGAGTGAATTATTTGCTAATATGACAGAGATACGCGCTGCTCAGTTAAATGTTAAACTTCTGTATTTAAAGTTAGTTTGTATTGTTTAAATACTGGCGCTTGGATTTTAAGTGAGAAAACTAATGTTATAAGGAACGGGTTACATTTACTTATTAAACTTTTTATGAAAGGTTTCAAATTTTTTACAAAATCGGGTGGAAATGTAATATTGAATCGGGATATTTATAAAATCGTGATACTTCTGAGAATCACAATTTTAATCGAATCGGCACCGAGGTATTGTAATGATATCGTATCGGGAGGTGACTTGGGGGATTCCAGTCCCTAATAAACACATTGAATAACATCGTAATCAGTGTGAAAATCTGTCACTTTAGATACATTCTCAGATTTCTCTCAGCACTCTTTACAACTGTTATTTATTAATTTATTTATTTCCATAACGTCTTCGTAACATATCCACATTTAACGAGAGCTCGTGTAAGTTTTAATTCCAGTTTTGAACATAAACAGGAAGCGATTGCAGGTAGGACATTAAGTTGTGAGTGGGGAAGTGGAAGAGCATCGCGCCGCAGGATTGGGCCGCGGAAACGGTCGAGGCAGGTGTGTGGATTTGTCGCTTAATTGTGTAATGTATAATTTTAATGCAGGTACAGAAGTGAAAGCATTTCTGTTTAAGTGCTGCTGAGATCGTGGCTGGATGAGTTATTTAGTTAATCGGTTAATTAATAACTAATCAGATAATTGGTTTAACGCTAAGGGAGTGAGGGAGTGCTTATAAGCATGCACAGAGCCTTCCAGCGGGGTTTCCCTGTCCTGATCCTGGAAGAGGCGGAGCTAAGCCAGGAACCAGGGCCCTGTGAGGTTCACAGGCTTTAACACGCTCCAGTTTAAACAGAAAGCGTGCCGTTACGTAACAACCCGAATGAGTTCCAGCCGCTCGTGGTGTTGATCAGAGCTGAGGACATCAGAGCCGCTCGGTACGGCCAAGCGTTAGTCTTTAACTCCATGTCTCTGAGAGATTACTCAACTACAAACACACACACACACACACACACACACACACACACACACACATGTAGGACTGGGGAAGGGGGGTGGGGCTGAGCTTATGTGTGTGTCTTAACAGCTGGAGGCATGTGCCGATAATGTCGCTTGTTATCATGAGCCTGTAAACATCATAAGGGTTTATGATTGCATTACACAATCTGATCCTGTAATTATATATAATAATAATTATAAAGTTCCAGCAGAGCACAGTGCAGCGTTGATATCTCACAATAACAAGAGAATATCAGCCGAGTCCAAAACATCGCCCCGCCCTGATTACACCCTCGTGTCCTGGAGAGGAGGGAGAGATACCGGAGTGCCACTTGTCCTCACATTCCTCCTTAATTAAAACACATCTTACTATACAGCACTTTACTTTCTGTCTCCATTGTCTCCATCTGTTCTGCTTTTTTACTTCCCTCTTTTCTGTATCCTTTACCTGCTTCATTTGGCTTGTTTTGTTTAGTTTTTTCCTCGTCTCCTTGTCCTTTCTCCCTCCCATTCTATTTGCTTCATTTCCTAAAATTTTTCTACTCTTGCTCCCTTTCTTTCTTCTGTCTGTCGTTCTATCTTTTCTTCCTTCCTTTCTTTCCTTGTTCCTCACTTCTTTCATTTTCTGTGTCCTTGCTTTCTTTTTTTACTACATTTTTTTTTTCATTACTTCTATCCCTTTTTCTTTCCTCACTTCTTTATTTCCCATTATTCCTCCTTTTATCGTTCTGTTTTCATTTTCCATTCTGTTTCTTTTTTTCATTTGCTTCCTTCCTTCCTAATTTCTTTAATTACCTAATTACTAAAATCTTTACTTCCTCACCTCCTTCCTTTCTGCTTTCCTTTCTTTTTCAATTCTTTCTCTCCTCTTTCATTACTGTGGCTTTAACAGTGAGCTGTAAATAAATATATATATATCGCTATATTGCTAATAAAATTCATATGACATGTGATTTGATTTATTTATAGCTAACGCTTAATTGAAACACTTTCTCTCATGGCAATAAACAGACGAATGAAGGGATGAACGAGTTTAGAAAACAAATGACAAAAGTGTGAAAAAGGAGCAGAGCTTCGAGTCACGCAGGTGTGTAAAGAGTGTGTAGAGTCAGACTGCAGAAGAATGCCTCAGCAATGCTGGAATGTAGGATTATCAATAGTATTGGCACATGGCTCAGGGACAGGGGCTTCAGCTGGAGTCCACACTAACATTAACACTGTGAGTGCAGTGTGATGGAGTGTGTGTGTGTGTGTATGTGTGTGTCCTCTCTCTCTCTCTCTTTCTAACACACATCAGGGTTTTGCTGCACCGCTGCTGCTTAAACACTCCTAATGATTTACCTGAGATGCAGATTTCCTGGCAGGAGGACGATTTGGGCATCGACGGACATGCGGAGCCGCGGAATCGAATCAAAGGCACGCAGGAAATCGTCGTCCTGTTATCTTTCCCGATATCAGTCAGCGTGTTCAGGGACTGTTGTGTCAGAGCGATTGATTAATCATCATGTTTTCTAAAGCATGTGAGTTTGTAAGGAAGTAGAAGAAGCTTGTCGGGTTAAAGGAAAGTGAATATGGATCAGAGGCCTCGTTCTGGTTTTGGGGCGAGGTCTTTTACAAGGCTATCTGCTGTACTTGGGTTTAACACAATAATAACAATAATGCTTCTGTCTCATGCTCACGAGTTCAGCAATGAGTCGCACACGTGTGTGTGTGTGTCTGCCAGGCTGCAGGAGAAGGTTATGCTGCCTTTAAGTCCTGTTGGGAAATATCGATATATATTATGTGAACACACACAAGTGCCACCACCATATCATCGCCATATTATATTTAATATATAAGGTAGTCCTCGACTTACGAACAGACCACGGTTTTACTTCCGGTTCAATCAGGGAAGTAACTCAGGTGTATTGTACAGAAAATAGACACTGCAGTGCACCAGATACCAATATTTACAATTATATACAATATTTTCAGTGTGTAAGTGAATGTATAAAATCTCTAAAGTGTATGTGTGTGTGTCTGTGTGTGTGTGTGTGTGTGTGTGTGAAAGAAATGAATCGGCCTCTCCGGATTCAATGAATCTGTCCTGGAGCACAATAATAGAAAACGTCTGTCCTGTGAAGCCGTCCTGATGGTAAATAATCCTAATTTGAGAAAATCCTCAATAAAACAGAGTTCACAGTCCAATACAGTGGAAAGCAGCTCTGAGGCAAAATGGCATCCGTGATTCCCCTCGCGATTTAAAGGTGTAGAGACAACACTGTTATATTTGATGTGTGTGAGATTCATTTTCTTATTCGCAGTTATAGTTTTTAGCCACATGATGGCAGTATGGGGAAAGGTGACAGAGATTTAGTCAAGTGGATTGTTATGAATTGTATTACATTGTACTGTATATTCGTCAAAGCCGTATAAGAACAAATCGGACTTACACACGTGCTCCCGGAACAGAACTCGTTCGTAAGTTGGGGACTACCTGTATTGGATTTCTCTCAGAGCCCGAGTTTACGGCGTGTCGATCAGGAAGATGGAAAAATAGTTCTCACGCAGTGCATTTTTTCCTACCAATAATTCACCAGATTCTGAACTTGTATGAATTTCTGAGAAGGACCTGAAGGCAGCATTAATCGAAGTTACTTTTTGTGCGTCACGTAATTATGTAATTCTAACACCATTGTGTTTTTTCTTCCCCCCGCTCCATGTCTGTGTGTAGCTTCAGTGGAACAGCCGTGCTGTAAAGCCCTGTACGACTTCGAACCAGAGAATGAAGGCGAGCTGGGCTTCCGCGAGGGCGACATCATCACTCTGACCAGCCAGATCGATGAGAACTGGTTCGAGGGCGCGCTGCGCGGCCAGTCGGGATTCTTCCCTCGCAACTACGTCGAGGTGATCGTCCCTCTGTCGCGCTAAGCCTCCGGGATGATGGGACAGACGGAACGACAGCGAGCAAAGGAAGGAAAGAAGGAAGGAAGGGACGGACTGAGAGTTTTTACAGAGAGGCATGTCAGCACCTGAACTCTGGCACTTTGACCTTTTATGAAGGAACTTTTTCTTCTCACATTCCAGAAGAAGAAAAGAAGGACCCATGACGAACGACTGACGACTCAAGACTTGACCGCTTTAGTCCTCCTCGTATGAAAGGTCTGACAGACGAACGTGACTTTAACGCACTTTGAGAAAACAACATTTCACTGGACTGACGACTGAATGCGACTGTGCGATTTCAAAATTTAAGTCTCCCTCAATTTACACGAGTGTAAACATTGATTGCGATAAGGTTTTTCACAATAGCTTTTGTTCAGCAGTACTTCAGGAAAGTTTTACCACCAAATCTAAAGAGGCTGTAAACAATTCGTAAAGCACTGAAATAGAAAACCTGCTGAATGTGTAAGCTTTTGCATGAGTTTTTGCAAAAATGAGTCAGGTGTCTTAAAAATGTCTTCGTGTCTTATCCACCACGTTATCCACTCACATTTTTTCATCCTTAAAGCTTCACTATAGGATTAATCAAGAAAAAAAAATCCATTATCACACTGACTGAAAACAATAAATGTTTCATTACTGTTTTTATGTGTAAGGACATATAAATCCCGCCCCCTTCCTGATCCTATAATCAAACCCAGGACCAGGTCTGATAAAAATTTTTTTTAAAAAGACTGTTGAAAGCGTCCCCCTGTACGCTCTGACTGACCCGACGTTTCCTGACTGCCCCCTGCTGGTCAGGCTGTGATCTTAAGGACCGTTTGGACGTTGACTCGGCACTGTGGGCTGCGTGTTACAGCCGCTCAGTGTGTAGCGTTCCTGAGCCACACACACAAGTACAGGAGCTTCATACACAACTTTGACTTCTCTCACTCACATTTACATACGTAAAAAAGTGGTTTTATATTCGTTTTAGTTGACGGTAGTGATGTGTAACGTGAACGCACCTCGGTCTTGTGGGCTTTAGAATAACAGGAAGGGATTCGAGCGAGAGATGAAGGACAGTGGAAGTGCACACTTTAGCGTTTTTCTCGTCCTATTTTCCAGACTGTAAGTGCGTGCAGAAGTTTTGAGCCCCCTCATTTTGTCCTATTTGCTGGTTTTTATTAGTTGTCCTGAAGGACTTTGGCGGCTTGCGTTTTTCACTCTGATTCTTTTAGTTTCTGGTTTTAGTTGTCTGGTTTGTTAAGGCACAACATGACCTATTAATCATTTAAGCACAAAAAAACATCTAACTTAAGGCATGAACCAGTGAGTCACAGGTGCAGATGATGACAGATGATCAGGCCGGTGATTAGTGTACTGCTGATGCTGAATGCTGAGTGGTTGGGACAGACGAGAGGGGAAATGAGGTCGCTGCTGAGGTTGTTACATAAACAACCAGTTTTTAATCTATTTTTAAGTGCTTTGCAGCCTGTTCAGCAGTTCGTTTTTATTTCTTCATTTTAAGAAATGACGCGGGTCAAGACTTTTGCACAACACTATATATATATATATATATAAAGTATGATATATTTTCATACAGACCTCCAAATATTTCATACTTTATCACATCACTGATTTCAGGTTAATAAAAAATATCATTATTTACCGATAATATTGAGACGCTCACTCTATCTATCTATCTATCTCTTCATCTTTTTTTTACCCAAGAAAAGCCTCTCGTTTATCCCCAGTCCCTGGTTTTAAGCCTGTATGTGGAAATAAGACTGACATTTGGATTTTGTAGATGAGAACCATGACTAATCACCACAGTATAAACCTGTAGCATGCTAAGCTTAGCTTTTTCAGCTCATGAATTTCTGTACACATTTTTTCCTTTAAAATTATGAAAAATCCCGCTAACCTCCTCTACCTATGATGATGTCTTTCTGTGATTTTTCTTACTTTAAACTCAAGAAGAAGAAAAAAGACAAATTACCTCAGAGCAACATTCATGGGAAAAATACTAAACTAGACCGCACCAGCAGAGGGCGCTGAAGTGCTGCTCTAAGAGGCAGTGCTAATGAAAAGTACTGTATATTTCATATAATTAATTTGTGTATTATATAAATATACACGACTTGACCAAGCCGCACACACTTTATATGAAGTGTGTATAGATGTGACTGATAGTATATTGTGATTATAGTCTGGAAAATAAATTGCACACACTGATTCATCTTATTAAGATGATGGACAGATGGTGTGTTCAAGTGGGGGAAAAAAACACTAAAGCGTGCAGATTCACTCATCTCTGCCTTACAGCAAGGGATTACAAAAAAAAATTAAAAAAAAAGATTTTTACAGATCTCCTGTAGAATATTTTCAGTGAACACTATCTGAACAGTTAGAAACACTACACACACCTCATCATGAGTAGAATTTTTTTTCCGTTATCACGAGTCACTACAATGAGTCGAGAGGTCATGTGACCGTGTGCATGCAGGAAAACAGTCAAACCGCTCTGTGCTACCGCAACGTGCACCGTGTTCGGCTTTAACGCGTTGCCTGATTTTAGCTTCTGTAATCTCTGTAGGTGATACTGCTGGCAGTGTCCTGCTGTCCCCCAACACACACACACACACACACACACACACACAAAAGGAAGCCCTGAAACACCACCATCTTTTTTTTTTGAAGGCTGTGTAATTCTTTTAACTCATTATTCAGATTGATTTATGTAACATTGATGTTTTGATAATTCACTAAATTCAGAAGGTAAAACTGACTCCACCGATTCAAGCAAAAGAAGTAGGATTGTGCGATGTAATGATTCAGCCGCTGATACGTTTCTTTAGATCAGATCACTCAAAAATACACCATAAAAGTTTCTTCTCTTCCCTTTGATGACAATGAAGCACAGGTCTATGATGGCTCATTGTCTGGTTTATGGATCTACGTCAAGTCTACGCAGTAGGTCTGGCCTAGCCGTGCACTGTACCTCACGCCGTACCCTGTGGCGTAGCCTGACATGCACCTTCCCAGGAATGTAACTGCACGTCACGGCATTGCAGACCGCGCCCGCTGTGATTGGTCTGCTTGGTAGCATCAGATTTCTCACTTCTTGTACGCTTCTGTTTTTGGATTGATTTTTGGACTGTCGTACTGACAGTCTACTCCGACGTCTCCTCTCGTTCCTACCATGCAGTAGTTTCAGTAAACGTAACTGCTATTCAACACCTATTACCTCCAACTCCAATGCTCACTTTTATTCCCCATTTTTTTGTAGTACGCCAAAGAAATTAACAGAATAGAAACTCCACCGCTAACTAGAGGTTTGACGGTGTAATTGCAGCTGTGGGCCAGCTGGTGGCGTGGGCTCCACATAGACTTATAAAAATAAATCATGTGTTTTAAAAATTGATTTGGTATTCAGAGAAAGAGAAAAAGAGAGATGTTGCCTGGAAGCCCCGCCCCTTTTCACCTCGTCTTGTTTCTCATCTCGTACTGCTCATGCTGCGTCGCCTTCACTTCCTGACGCGGTAAACGATGAATATTCCGAGGTGTATACAGTACAGAGGGTGGGGTGGCACAAAAGTCTATATCCACGTGAGGAAATGTGTTTAAACGTATAAATTCGAGCAAGTTGACGCCGTGACTCGGCGGCACTTGAACACAACAACATCGATACGTTAAATAATAACGTCTTAGTCTATCAGAACTGATGATGTTCCATGCAGAGATGATTTCCTCCTTTTCCGCAAAGAGAAAAGTCGAGTGGTGTTTGCTTCTTGGGTCTGAAAGAAATCGTTTACGTATAAGACGTCTGTTATATGAGAGGAACAATTTTGACCAAAGATGGTCGAGAGAGAGAGCGAGAAGGAGTGTTGTCATTTAAAAAAATATAAGGGAAAAAGATTCTTTTAAAATGGCTTTTTTTTTTTTTACGTGTTCATCATCCCACTGAGTTTAACACGAGCTAACACTCAGCTGCTATTGTTACTGCTCTCCGTAAGCCTGGATGGAGAAAATGCTTGTTTTCCCCGGCTTTACATTCTGAACAATAAATCCAAACAGAAAAGAAATATAATCGCACAATCCCAGCAAGATGTTAAAATAAGTAGACGATAAAAATAATATTGAGATTTCGAGTCAAAAACAGTGACATGGAACTTCAAGACCAGGGCTTCTGCATTTACACAAGAGAGGTTAGATTATCCTTTATTTAATGATGTAAAGGATCTGACGTGTTTTGTTGACGTGCGTATGATGACGTGATGTGACGTGTATTGCTTTATGATGTAGACGGAGCCTCAACCTCAACGCCGCGTCTTGCATGCTAGACCTGTGTTTTAAAATCGCTTGCCCTGGTAATCTGTTAACATTTTCACTTGTCTTGTTTACAGTGTGTGTGAGTGCGTGAGTGTGCGTGTGATTCCTTTTCAACATAAAATGAAGTGGTTTGCGTGCCTTGAGGAAGGTACGAGAAAGCTAGGACACCAAACAAACACCGTGTTTCTTTCCCTTCCCTTGTACCGTATATTAAAAAAAAGGGCTCGGTGTGTTTCTGGCTTCGGCATGAGCTGTGTACAAGCATGAGTACAGATGTGCCTTCGCTGCAACACTACAGACTTTGAAAAATAGATGAATAAATAAATAAAGGAGATATTTTTTCCCGTCTAATCCAGCAGAGTGCCAGAATAATTTCTAAAATTTAAAAAAAGAAAAAGGATTCTGGTAGTCTTCTTTAGTATATTATTTTTCTATGTACACATCTGTTGTTGTTTTTTTATTAATTATTTGCATGTCAGCTCTATACGATAGCTTGCTAATGTATGTTTTAGTTTGTAAAAAAAAATAAAAATCTGGTTTGTCTTGAAGGAAGAAAAAAAACTAACTACAGTATCCTGTTATTCCTAAATATCCTGTAAACCTGAATATTTGTACTTGCTTTCTCCCCATCTTTTTCAGAAATAAATGTGGAAAAACCTCACCGTCTGATCATGAGATGATGAAATGCATGTGTGTGCGAGTAGAGTGTGTGTGTGTGTGTTGTTTTGGATCTTAGCCCTGTTTAGAAGGTGTTAGTTTCCTGGAGCGGTGATTAAAGGAAAATCGCTGTGTGTTTGCAGCAGGGTTCTAGACATTTCTGTGTGACTTAATTGTTTATTGTCTGATGAATGTAAACCTCTTTAAAAGACATGTTGCACTGTTTTAATTTTAATTTGGTTAAGTGGCCAACGTTACCCACAGTCTGATTCGACTACGTGCTAAAATCGAAGGAAAGTAAAAATTCAGAATATGTGATAATTAGTTCAGTTGACTCAGTTGAGTGCAGGAGCGTGCACAAGGAGATTTAAAAAAAAAACACCCCGTCAAGGGAACACAAATAACACGAGTCGCCATGACAACAGGAGAAAAAGGCCTCATGGATACAGAGATTCAGTTCTGAGAGTAAAATCTCTCTTTATTTCTCTTTACAATCCCCTGCTACACTAATGAACTTATCCCAGTGTATTACTTGTGCTTGAACACCATCAAGGTAGAAAGTTTTCTCAGTACGCCGGAGCCATGATCGTCTGAATCGCCGGCCTCCCAGGAACTCCTTTAACATTTGGAAATGTCTTGGATTGTGGTCAGGACTGTGCGGGAGATGTGGCAATAACTCCTGTGATGTGCAAGTGGTGTTGCTGAATGATGTGTACATCTGTACCCACAGACAGATGCATATCTACCGCAAGTTATCCGTCGGTATGCCAGGTTCAGGCGTATCTCCACTCACTGAATGGTCACAGGAACGAAAGACATTCATCATTCATGGAACGTACGGCCTTCTTTAAAATGTCTGCATCGTTCAAATGCTTCACTGCCGGGAGTCTCATCACCGTACTGTACTTGAAGTCTTCTGTAAATGTCAATCGGTTCTACACCTTCATTTACCAGAAATTTCATCACATGTTTAGCCTCGTCTGCTTAAACAGCGTTCTGTATAATATGCTTCATTTGAGAAATGGCTAAATTATATAAGTCTATAAGTCAAATGTGTGCAAATTTGACGTCCCTTATAGTGAATAAGACGAGGTCCATAACCACAGGCGGAGGAGTTGGCTTCTTGTTGCTGGAGGAAGCTCGTCCGAGCCAGCCACATCCAGGAGCCGATGTAAGAATATAGAGTTCTTCAAATGAATAATGTGTACATTAATCGTTTTGTCCGTGTTAGCTCTGTGACACCCATCAATCTCATCCACAACTTGGCACAGTAGCCACACATTTCTTTACAATTAACTGCTGTGACTTTTTTCAGATTCTTAGTTGTCCTTCAGACATTCTAATGTATATTAATGGGACTCAAGAGTCATACTGATGGTGTAACCCGTCTGCTAAAGTCTTCTACCATAACAGACCTCCAGACAGTTGTAAGTATTCCTGACAGATCTTTTTTGTTCGTAGTGGGTGGGAGTGGAACACGCAAATTGCTTTACACGAGGACGATGGAGACGACGTATCAGCCTGTTGCAGTAAGTGGCCTAAAATAACCTCAAACAGTTGATGATGGTGTTAAACCAGAACCACACTTCCACTTTCTCGCATACGTTCTCATTTAGAAATGGAGCGCATAAGGCTGAGGACGTGGAAGACAAAAATAGAAATGCTGTCGAACTTCGGGTAAAGAAAACGCTGGCGTGCCCAGAGTTGGTGGATTTGACTTGACAAAACAATTGTAACGCAATTATGGGAACGTCACTCGACAAAATGTAACCATTCCGAACAGCCTGCAACATCACCAGCGCAGACGTCGCTCCCTCTGTGCGTTACCACGGTAACATGAGCACCTCAGAAATTTTACACTAAAGAAATTAAATATTGAGTGTTTATTGAAACAAAAACTGATACCATTATAAAACATATACTATTAAAACAATTATAAACTAATTTACAAGTTTTATGGAGAATTATTATTATTTATTTTTTTTACAGATTACTAGCTTATATAATAACAAGGATTTTTTAAAAATTAAATTAAAATGATTGTGTTCTATTAATATGATGTCATCCTCGATAATAATGATAATAAATATATAAATCCCATTTCATTCCCAATTTTTCATTCCCATTTCTGGTGAAGTGAAGACGCACCTTCGGAAAGTGGCGGCTCAATCAGAAATGATCTTCACAGTGTACTGTGTCTCTGACTGCTCTTTCGTCTCATGCACCAACCGGGGGCTCGGGACCCAAATCCGAGTCATTTACTGGTTAATTAAGATATTGTTCCAATTGTAGAAATGTGTGATTCTCCACAGCATGCCACATTAACCTCACACATGACCAGAGGTGGGCAAAGTACTTGAGTAAAAGCGTAGGTACCCGAGGTCAAAAATCACCCCTGTAAAACTCCTCAATTTACTTGGTCAACTTGATTAAAGGAACTTACCTTCAAATTTACTTAAGTATCAAAAGTACTGAGCTTGTATTAGATCACGGTAGCTTTTTTCATAGTTCTTCTCAACTTCCTGTTTTTGCCAGTCTTCAAAAAAATTCTATTTTTCGAATTCTATTCTAATTCTAGGTCCGCTTCTGATTTCGAACACCTGGAACCTGATTTAGTGCGCCACAAGGGAAATTAGATTACACATAATTGTCAGCAGGTGGCTTTAAATTCCTGCTTTAAATAACACACACACCACTGTGAGGATGATAACGCAATACCATGCAGAAATGTCGTGAAGTAAAAGTACAGAAATTTGTTGTAGGATGTAGTCGAGTCAAAGTAAAGAGTATCTTCTAAACAAACTGCAATAGTCCAAATATACGAAACATGTACTTAAATACAGTAACAAAGTAAATTTACTCAGTTACCTTTCACCTCTGCACATGACCCTCAGCCTGTGACGGTGCTGGAACCTAGTGTTGAGCATCCTAACTCCCATCTATCTATACCCTGGCTCATGTCAAGCAGTACACAGGACGTTTCTGCAGGCCAGGTTCAGGATCAGGGTACAGGGGCAGCAAATACGTACTGTAGGGCTGGCAGGTAGATAATACATGGATAAACTTAACATTTACAGTATCGATAGGAGGGGAAAAAAAAGTTAACTGATTAGTGCTTTATGGTAATTTTATTATTTCTTAGAATGATTATTCTTTTTTTGAGACTTGT
>JAOVVA010000032.1:15496442-15513852 GCA_028565275.1 Leiocassis micropogon
ATTGACAATGTTATTTAGTTCACCTAGTGGGGGTATTAATGTTATGGCTCAGTGGTGTACAGTCAACAGAATTTTTAGAACTTTTATCCAAGTCTTAAGCTGAATTATTGAGAACAGAAAATGTAGTAAGATCACAGTTTTGCACGTTGAAACATTACAAATTGCCTTGTTTCTGCTTTTGCACAGGTTTTAACAAAGAGCTAAAGCAGAAGATGAAAGAAATGAGAGTTGCTGTAGAGTGACCTCTGACCCCAGGCCGATCAGCTTGTCCGCAAACAAAGGAATGAAGGAATTTAAAAACAGTGGAAATACTTGCACAAGTGAGCTGTTTTTTTTCTCCAGTGTAAACCTGCCCAAAAAAAACCACTTTAATTCACAGCCAGGCTTGTAGATACATTTGGAAGAGAATAATGAGCTGTGAGTGTCTGTGTGTGTGTGTGTGTGGGGCCCAGCTGACTGGATGCTCGTGAAGTACCTTGTAGATGAATGGGTTATCGATCCTCCACTTTGGTCTTTACAATTACTCTGTGTAAATCAGGAAGTAACGGAGGTAAAAGCGTGTACTTGCCACATTACCGTCTGTGTCTGACATTTGTTCTGACAGTAAATCAGTGTATAGCATTTTTTGCTAATCAAAATTAATTCCTGTATAGCATTATTGCTATTTTTTTCCTTTGCAGTTGGTCTGTATTTATAACCTAGTTCATTCTTAACAGTATTCTATTTAGAGTAAATAATTCAACTTTTACATACTTATCTGAGATTAACAATTAGAGCAACTGATCATTTGGTTGCTTTTGAAGACATGGCTTTAATAAGCACAATAAAACATAATATACTTTATATTGAAACAATTTGCTCGTATACCAAGGCCTATGAAATGAAGCACAATTAATGTACATACATAAATAAACATATGTATATTCTAACAGATGTACTTGTTGGAATTTTCTTCTTATTTATTAACTTTTGTCAATATTCTTTAATGTGATTGGTCAGATGGTGTTCATTTTCTATAACAACAGCTCTAACAGTAGTAGTGCAGTTTTCTGACATCTTCGTGACAGAGGAGTTTACTCTTTGTACTTTGTCAATGATCACAAAAGAAATAAAAAGAAAGAAGCAAATAAAAGAATGACTGCTAACATTAAACAAAATGTATTGTCATTGTATTAGCTAAATATTAACACAGAAACCAGACAGCTAATATGGTAGTTCATCACTAGTTCTCCATAATATGTATAACACACTAGGTATATTAAGGTATTAATTAAGCTGATGTTCCTGAGGGAAAGAAAAACTGCAGTGGATAAAAATATCTCTGATAGCTACTGTAGCTAGCTCAAAATTGGAACATGCATGAAATCTTTAAATGTTGTTAACATAAAACCGAAGCAACAAATTATTCTCTTAGTGTTTTATTATCTTACACAGGATTACATTATGAAAACTGAAGACTTTCCAGTCTGTTATAATACTACAGTTTCAGCATAAAAGCGTTAAATGGTGTGTATATACAATGATATATAGCAAATTGCAGTACAGCGTTAGTGAATAAAACCAAACGCCTGACCATTTGGGCAGCTAGAATGTAATAGTTAGCAACACTGTCACTGTGCACATAACCAAAAAACACGCTAAAATATTGTACGCATTTCTGGACGTCAGTGGAATTTTTTCATTTTTTCCCTACACATCTGTGTGCAACAAAAACAAGTATGACCTTGTTAAAAGCGTAAAAATCTTTGCCATTTCAAAGGCAGCAATACACTATGGTACTCCATCACACTCACTCACTCTCCTACACACACACTTTTCATCCTGTGTAATCTTCCACCTCTCCGCGTGGACTTCTGCTGGCACAACAATGTTGTATATATTCTATATGCTAATTTGGTTCTGAATACAGAGCAGATTGAGAGACACTAAGCAGAATTAGACGCCTCTGATCAAAGACATTCAGTGTGAAAACGTTTTAAAACCAAGTTACACAACAAGATAGTCCGCTAAAATGGGTTACATAAAGTTGGAAATTGCGAAAGACAAAAAGAAAGAAGTATATTTTGGTTTGCTATGAGGTGGCATTTAGGCTGTTGGTCGAGTGGTATCCCTCACACTCTCATAAAAAAAAAAAAAGTCTTTAAAAATAAAATAAAATGCTTTCGTACTCATTCATTTGAAAAATGTACCCATAAATTGCTCTCACATTCTCACATACAATAAAAAAAAAAACACTCACATTTACAATTATCTCTTACACAACTGTCACACAGTTGCACAAAAGCACTTGCATTCACCAAATTTACCCCCATACAAAACAAAAAAGTTCTAACATTCACAATTTTACCTCACACACCTAAAAAAAGCTCTTACACTCATACAAAAACTTAAATATACAATTTCCCCCCCTCACACACACACACCTAACAAAATGCTCTCACATTCACAAAAAAAAAAAAAAGAGACTCCCATATACAATTTTACCCAAACAAACATACGTACATATGATCAGGTACATATAAAATTGTGTAGATGAGAGCCTTTAATTTGTAACATGTCCGTATAAATTCTTAAATTCATTACAATCTTACCTCATCCACACAATCATATTCAGATATTCACACAAAAAGAAGTTGCATTCAGAATATTACCTCACACACATCCCACACACAAAAAGAAAATCTAACATTAACGATTTTCTCTCACATACACCCAGAAAAAGCTTTCGCACATGCAATTTTACCTCAGATAAATGCACAAAAACATTCAGCCACACAAAAACACTCACATCCACAATTTTACACACATACACCTACAGAAGGCTCTCACATTTATACAAAAACATACATTTACAATTTCCTCCCTCACTGCATTCAGAAAAAAAGTCTCCCATGTACAATTATACCTCAGACACACCCACAAACATACTGTATGTACATATATTCATGTACATATAAAAGTGTGTGAGAGTCCTAATTTCCCATAGCAAAGAACCTCCAAGATGAGATCTCATGTTAATCTCTTCTTTGTCTCCTAGACAGAAATGAGCCATCTTTGAGACTTGAATGAGATTTAGGCGTTTTCTGCATCTTTTCAAAGGTGGCTCATTACCTTTAAATTTCAGAGATAGTTTACATTTGTTTTGTGTGCAACTCACATATGCAGAAATGAGCCATCTTTGAGACTTGAATGAGATTTTATCCGTTTTTTCTCAATCTTCTCAAATGTGTCTCAAATATGGCTCATTACCTCTAAATCTCAGAGATAGTTCATATTTGTCTTGTGTGCGACCCACATATTTTTTGTTTCCCCACAGCAGTGTTTCCCACACATAAAGTATACAGTAATTATAAACTGTGCATTTGGGTTTCCTGATATGTTCTGATGATCCTTTTTAAAATTTATGCTTAGTCATGTGTGTATAGTCAGTTAAAATTAAATAAAATTGAGTTCTTTATATTGAAGAATATATTTTGCTGAAAAAATGTCACTTTATATTGCATAATCCTGACTCATATAGAGTATATTTATTAAAACATAATGCAAAGAATGTCTAAAAATGCTTTTGGTTTAAGGGCTAGAGTTCTCTGACAAACAGTGCCATCTACACTAAAGAGTGTTTAGTACTTTTTTTTTTATACCTCATCTCACTCTTCACGTACGGGTAGATGGAGGAGAGGGTTAGCAGGTTGGATCTCTGAAATGAAGATATTTAGATATGTAGGTTGCTAACAACTAAAGTCAGTTACAAAATTGCTTTGTAATAGATAAATGTTTTATTTCGAAATCGAGCTTGTTTACTTTTTTAAAAAACCAACCATTACCAATAAAGAACCAAAATACAATATCCAGAATATTTTTTATCGCGAAGTGAAGCAATGAGATAATGTTTATGTTCAGTGATTTCTGTATACACTTGTCATTTAAGACCAAACCTACTTTTGATTATACATTTATGACTGAATGTTCAACATTTTTTCATGGCCAATCCAATTAAGCCTACAGTACATAAAGACACAATTTTCCACATTTCTCCGACACATGCTCCAAGCCTGCGAATGTTTAAGCGGCCAGTTGTGTTAGAGAAATGTGCAGGACATTATTGTTGACACGGAGTCAAAACGTAAGTTTAAACCACAGAGTCTTTGGTAAAAAAGAAACTTAGCTGAAATTTACATAAATTACGTTTGTTCTTAAATTGCAATTCAAATGCTACCTGTGGGTGGTTTAGCATGTGGATTAGCATATCTAGGTAACTAACTTTTTTTTTTTTAAATGGTAAAAATGAGTCAGTTGGCTACAGTATTATTATTATTAGGCTTTTTTAAAAAATAGTAAGTTAATGTTACTGCATGATTAGTTTTTGAAAACCAGTAGTTTTTTATTATAGAGTGTTCAGTGTTTAACAGTAGTTACCAGAACTTTATAGACATCGGTTATATTCTATAAATTAAGACTAATATGTTTGTTTGTGGAAAGGTTATCTTGGTAATTATATACATTGTACTTTAACTGGGTTCTTTTCAGAAGCATGCCACCTCAGGAGACCAAGAATGCAGGAGAATGTTCCGGAGTCTCCATCAGCACCACATCATCAGTCAGGTGAGCATCAGCCCATGAGCTCAAGCCCATCTCTCAACCTTCAGAAAGTTAGGAATGGAGTAGCTGAATGGTGTTTAGGTAAATCTCAAATGTTTTAATATATATATATTTTTTGTTATATATATACTAAGCAACTCCAGGAGTTGCAGACTTTGGACAAACTTGTTGGACGTCCACCACAAGAGAAGACTGATGTAGCCGGTGAGAGAGAACTTTTCCTGGCATTGGCCCGTTCCTGTAGCCCTTACACACAGCAAGCAACCAATTTTCCTTTAAAATTTTCATCTCGTTTTTGACTGATTCTGTTCACTGGACGATTGTCACAATGCTGTGGACTTTGTGTAACTCCTGTATAAATCATAATTGGAGTTGAGCAGTGTGACACTTAATATCTTTATCAGGTTTTATAACATTTTGTATAATTTAGTGTCTTGATTTGCCAGACTTTGCTGGTGTCTGTTATATTGTGTGAATTGTAAATTTATTACACTGTATGCTGTCAACTGAGGATTTTTGATATGTTCAATAAAACTATAATATTTCTAATTTGTTTCATGCATCTCATTTATATCTGATTTGAAACTCATTGAGATTTTATATGGCTCATTTGCTTCTCCTTCAAATGCAGTTTTGTTTCTCATGTACATCTCAGATTTCTCAAATGTTTCTCAAAAGTGTCTTTTGCTTTGTGTCTCAGTTATGTCTCTTTGTTTCTCCTAAGTGGGGTTTAGGAGAAATACGAAAGACAAAGTCGAGCTTGTAATGAGACAGCTCATTTCAGTCTCATGAGACAAGAAAAAGCTCATTCTAAGCAACAAAATTTTGCTATGGGTTGTAACATGTACCCATAAACTCTTGCATTCACAATTTTACCTCACCCATACGATCATATTCAGACATCCACACAGAAATACTTGCATTCGGAATTTTACCTCACACATACACCTATAAATAGCACTCACATTCACGAAATGCACACCCATAAAATCTGCACAACACTCGCATTCACACTTTTACCATACATATGCCCAAACAATACTCTCACATTCACACCTATTCACCTACCTGTATGATGTGCTTTCACATTCACACCAAAACGCTCACATCTACCCACAAACATTTTCAATTTCACCAGTTTACCTCACACATTTTTTGTACATGTATATGTAAAAATATCTTTAAGACTCAAACAGCCTAATTGTCACCTCGTTTCTGTCATTAGTTACACAAACGACTTGTGTCACAAGACAAAACCATGCTACACACACACACAGGTTCGACTGTGCTTACTGTAACTCGCACATGTTGATGGATGAAATGAAAAAGCTGAAAGGCACAGAGAGCTGGTGCTTCTCTCTTTTTTTCCCCCCTCTCCATTTCCACACACCTCGGGGTAAATACATGAGTACTTTCTGCTGCCGCTATGAGTCTGAGTGACAGGCGTCAGTTCTACAAAGCAGTGGAGGAAGACGTGTGGATGTGGGCGAGCGGAGGTCTAGGTTAGGCTGGCGTTAGAGCTGCTGGCAGTGCTGTTCCTTTTCTGGCCGCACTGCACTATGGTAGGAACCTGCAGACCCGTCTGAACCGAGAAACTCCCGTTCCACACCTACACACAGTCCCAAAGCACAAAAGGTCAGGAACAATCTTAACACACGTGCCATGAGCTGCGAATGGAAAATCATCAGACTATAATTTAAACTTCCAGTCATGTGAAACTTTCATGAAAAGTTCTGGAGTTAACAAAAAACAATCAGTAAGACAGTAAGTCCCCTATACAAACATACAAACATTCGAGTTACGAAATTTTTACGATATAAGCATGGGTTCGCGCAAGTTCAGTTGCAGAAATTAGATCACATGTCCGGCTTACATAATATTATTACATAATTATATACCCATTTACACAGAGATTCAAAAACCTTTTAAGGAACAAATGTTCCAGATTTCATTAGAACCAGGACATAATGATTGAAGTTTGTCTTGCCTTGTTGTACGAATATGATGCCAACATTAATTTCTTGTTATAAACCACATGCAAGCAACAACTTCACATACATTGTCTCTGCAAGTGTAGTCTCTGCCACTATTCTCGTTTTTTTTTCCCCAATGAGAAACAAGTTAAAGCTAAATTAAATTACACAGTAACATTAAAATTACGAAGTAACAGCTTTTTACTAGCTACATTCCCAAATTAGACTAGCAAAGCAGTCGGCTTTGCTGCACACACTCACAAGAGGAACCAAAGATACCCGTTATTTCCTTCTAAGCTTTACTCGGAATGCAACCCCACAGGTTCCAAATTCTTTCAAATGAAGTTTAAGAGGTTTATTTAATCATTTCTGAGAACTAGGAACTAGTAGGAACTAAAGATCCGAGTGAGACACTTAAGAAATGGCACAAGCACCACAGGAATGATAAGAGGAATCATTCATTTTAGTGTTTCAGCTTTGGAGCACCATAACAAGAAAAAGAAAAAAACAGAGAGAAAATCTTAATTCAATGTCACTTGTTGCCATCATTCAATCTATGTACGTAAGAAAAAAAAAAAAACTAATAGTCACTCGTCTTTTTGTCTCTTTCTGGTGTGAACGTTGGGCTACTTTTCGGTTGCCTTCCACAAATAGTTTTTGACTGAAATCTTTGCTTTTTTTTTTTTTTTGTAATAGTTCACAGGACTTTATAGTTGCTTTAAGCCCAGTTCCCACATTTATGATGTTTGCTACAATAACTACGAATATTTTTTCAAATTGTCAAGACAGAAGGTTGGTTGATTTCCTTCATTTCCATTTACGCAAACGATGATGTTTCATAAATAAAGCATTAATTAATAAAGCATAAAAAATGAATTTTACGAATGTTAAGGTTAGGAGAGCGCTAGCATTCATATCTTTTAATCACCGCTGGCTGCATTAAAATGACATCTCTTGTTGAATTTGTACAAATTTTCCCAACAGCATTTGTTTCAGTCTGTCAAACACAATGCATGACACACTTATTATGCTTTTTATAGCATCAAGTTTCATCACGTGGCATTACCTGACTTTTCACCCAGAGGTTCATGCCAGTCACACACTGATATTTAAATGTATTTTCTACAAGGCAGTGTTGATAGATGGGCTCTTACCATAAAAGCTGGAATAACCGGCTGCTGAAACTTGGCCCGGAAAGTATGCATGAGGGCTTTTGTTTTGGCGTTGTAGAAAGACAACGTTCCTGGATGAAAAACAAACAAAAAAGAAAAACAGAATTTTCAGTAACTGATGTGAGGGGAATTACCCCTGACGCACTGTAAAAGGCAGGAGTTCTGATCAAAGGATAAATGATAAAACCTGTCGTTATACTATGCAAACATGTATAATTAACACTCAAAGTAATCCTTTGGGTGTGAAAATAAATAAAACAAAGACTTTAAAGACTTTCCTTCACAACAACAAACATTTTCTACCTACACCCTGCACTTCTTTGAAATTCATATCTTTGATTTTATGCCTTTTAGTTCCTACTTCAAATACTCGGCTTATCCTGGTAGACATTCCATTGTAAACATCTGGCCTTTTTTCTCTATAAGAGCACGTCTCAAAGAGTTCCACATTTACTACAAGGATTACAATTAAATTTATTAAATAATTACATAATGACTTATGACTAATTTATAGCTATGCACTTTATAAGCAAACCAACCACATCCTTCTTGTCCTGTGTTGAATTTCGGATAAGACAAAAAAAACAAAACACCCTGCAGCATGTCGTGTTGACATGTGATGTCCTATTACACAAAATTCCATTTTTGGACAGTCACATGGCTTTCCACTGTTTGTATATATAGTACACTGATGCACTGATGCATATGAGGAAAAGCAATCCTTTCCCCCCCGTTAATGTCCATAAATGTAACTAAACACGCAGTTCAAAATTCCCACCTGTCATGACATTCCAGGGAAGAAAGAAAAATTAAAGAAGAAGAAGGAAACAAATCCCATAGAATATTCTCTGGCTGAACTCCTGGGCATCACAGTTATTAGGCAAGACTTGTACTGTGTTCTGATTATCTATTACACCTAAAAGTACCATTTAATTATTAAATTATTAATAATTCTCATTATGAATTCTCATACTTATTCTCATTCTTTATACTACTTGTCCTATACAGGGTTGTGGCAGGCCCGGAGCCTATGCCAGGGGACTCGGGGCACTAGGCAGGGTAGAAGCATGTACATGCTCACATATTACGGGCAAATTGGAAATGGAAATACTCTAGCTTGAAGTGATACGATTATACCAAATGTTGTAGGTCTCTTGAGAAGGTATGCAAGCTTATACCACTCCATGTTTGTAGCTGCATCCGCTGAGCAGCAATAAGACTAACCATGTCGAAAAGAAAAGAAATATGTTTCTTTTAGCTCCCATTGCACCACGATCCACGATCAAAAATAACTGCCTTAAACGATACATTAGATGGGATTGTTAAAGCTACAGACACTGAACCAGCGTGTTTCAAACAGGAGTGAAACAGAAGGAACTTCAGGGGAGCCAAGAATGCATGATCAGAGCTGTATTTCAGCTAGAATATTAACAGACATGTGAATAAAACTTATTAACATAAATTATAATCTTTAAAGTTCTACCTCTGACACTGGAAACTATTTCCATAAAATATTCAATAAATGTACTACAGCAACATATTAGAAGTACATTAGTGATAATAATAATAATAATAATAATAATAATACTGTCAAAGACGTCACAAACTGTGTCCTCACCTTCATCGTAGTTGCAGTAGATGCCCATGCGCTCAGGGATGGGGCAGTCCAGTGTACGCGCCTTGTTGTTGTGCTTGGCACTGAGGTTCTGCTGGAGCCAGTTGTTCAGATGGACACACCAGGAGGCGCTAGTCTTTCCGAGCTGATCGAATCGGCCAAGAGAGCGCAGTGCCACGCCCGCAGCAAACGTCTTGCTCTCTTTATCGAACCGAACTTCCCAGTAGTGCTGTCCTGAGTCGATCATGGTGTCACCTGTGTGTGAGAAAGCACAGTGAGATACACACGCCCATCTTTTTGTCATGCTAAATAAATACAGAAATAGAGAAAACAGTTTGGCTAAAGATAAAAACAGAACAGGCTGTATAAAGATGATATCATCATAAAATATGTCAATTGACACTCTCTAAACCACATAATTTCTCCTTCGTACTCACCCAGAACAGTGTAGGACTCGGCCGTGAAGCGGTCTCGACCCACGCGGGCTGACGGCGCTCTCTTTGGAGACATCATGGCCGTCCTGTAGAGACAAACATACATTAACACAACTGAGCAGTGGACACAGACAGAGGCACACATTTCCCTATTGCACAGTCACGTCCAAATACACTGAACATAACACATCATATAACATTCCTACAGTCTACCTGAGCCTCTAATAACGAACTGGAATCCATATTAACTTAAACACATCTCCTGTTATACTGAACTTCCACACATTATGACTTCAGATCAATCCCTGCTGTCCGTTTCACCCAGATGAGGATGGGTTCCCTGTAGAGTCCGGTTCCTCTCAAGGTTTCTTCCTATTACCATCTCACTGTCGCCGTCATCCTCGGCGTGTTCATCAGGGACAGTCTTATCATTTTGATTCATACACATTCACATTTCATACAAACTAAAATCATTCTTTTGATTGTGTAAAGCTGCTTTGCGACAATGACAATTGTTAAAAGGGCTATACAAATAAAATTTAATTGAATAACACAGAAGGATTTGAATATAATAGATCACATTATGCGACGTTGTCTTAAGGCCCTGAGTAAACTACAGCCTTCTTCTGACTGCCAACCTGAATCCGGTTTAATTTGGAATCAGCTTGGAATAACATTGCTTTTATGTAGTCTGAACAGTAAATAAAAATAAATAAATAAATTAATTAATTAATTTTAAAAAAAACCCTCAGAATCTGATTTTTTGCAAATCTGATCTGAACAAAATTGTAAAGTGGTTTTGAAATCAGATTCAAATTCCTAAAGATGTGTCTCAATTGCAACCTGATGCGGACGTTCTGGTCCAAACGATCAGGAGGGATGGACCGATTTGAATCCGATTTAAACCACCACTGAATGTTGTTCAATGTGGATTCATGGTTGAAAAACAAGCGAGATGGAAATAAATAGTTAAGAATTTTGCAGAAAGTTAAGTTGCTATGCTTCAGGAGGTCATCAAGGGTCTTTTTTCACCTATTTGCAATATTACCTCTCAGCATATAAAAGCTGTGCCTTTGAATTTTCTGTGCAGCTACTGTATATAGACTGTGTTTTCAGGAAGAGCATCTAGCGTAACCCTAGAGGAAAATAAAAATTGCCCCTGGAAAGGGGATTAAGTGAAATGTCTACCGTCACATGGTGGGGTGGGGTGAGGTAAGTCAACACTGTGTCAGATTTGCGATGCCGGTCTGAACAGATCCAAATCCGACCTGATCACTTTCAAATAACAGACAATCAGTGCTAAAGATCAGAGCTGTGAAACTGCAATCTGAACAAAGGCCTAAAGGACATGTGCAACACCTCCCACACTTGGATCAAAGAACAGAAAAAAGGGGACTGGATCAGGAGAAATGGGACGGACCGGGCCGGAGAGTGCATGGGAGAGCTGGTTCTGTTCTTTTCCTTGCGGATGTCCTGGATCGGCGTTTTCCCCCCACTGCTGTCCCACTCCACACACAGGTCCTCCACCTTCAGGTTCTGATGGGCCGACCCCGCGTCCAGCTTAAACACAAACGCTGGAGCGGAGACGAGAAAAGATACAATAAACATTAAAATAGTGAATAAACAGATAAAAACGCCTTACGATGATACAGTTTAAACAGAAATTGTATAGATATTGGAGGAGTAAAACTAAAACTAGTGTTGGTGTAAAAGTTGGTAAAATGTTGCAGGAGTGTGTTTGCTGTCTTTAGTTGTACAGCAAGTTCACAGCACATCAGCTTAAATGTTTTGCGCCGGTCAATAACTGTATGCCTCGTTAATCTTTAACTGCGTGTGTGTGTGTGTGTGTGTGTGTCTCACCATGTGTCTCCAGAGTAACCAGCTCAGAGAACTCTCCTGCTACAGCTTTATTGCACGCCTTCACCCGAAACGTCATGTAACGTGTGTCGAAGCGAAGGCCTGCGCAAACACACACACACACACACAGCAACCTCAGGAGTTACACACAGACCACATACAACATGTGAAGAAAACATAAAAAGTGAGTGCCATAATATCCCTGGTTCTACCTGTAAGCATGTACTCTGTTTCTTTAATCCCCTCCACCACCATCCAGGGATGCTCCTCTCGAGCGCGTGGTGGCCCCTCGTGGTTGGTTCGCCGGTACTCCAGAATGTAGTGGTCGATTTTAGAGTCTGGTTCCGGTAACGTCCACACCGCAGTGACAGAGTTATCACACACCTGACACTCAGACTCCTGGATCTCTGGAGTAGCAGGAACTACGGAAAGGAACAGATGAAAAGAGAGTCACACCTGCAACCCCAAGAGCCCCCCCCCCAAAAAAAATCACAAAAGCCTTGACTATTCAAAGAGCTCCAGGTACCATTATTTATGAGAAAATGCATAATGGTATGCTCGGATCATGTACCAAGGCTTATTTTATGACAACACAAACCAAGTTATATGTGGCACTGAGCGTTTTTTTTGTTTTTTGTTTTTTAAAGAGTGTTCATCTTTGAGAAAAAAAAAAAAAAAAGTCAGCGTGTTTTGGAAAAATGGCTGTTATGTGGGAAACCAACCTGGGAGGAATTTGATGGCCTGGAGCATTTCACGCTCCTGAGTGAAGTCCACCATCAGGTGACTCATACTGTCACTCGCTTTAGCTTTTAAAGAGAGTCGAAAGGCTGGAGCCATGGTAACACTGCGTACACACACACACACACACACACACATACACACATACACACATACACACACACATACACACACACATACACACACACATACACACACACATACACACACACATACACACACACACACACACATACACACACACACACACACATACACATACACACACACACACACACACACACACGGTCTGCTTGCTTTGTTTGTGGAAAATCTATTAAGATTAAATTCTTGTTGTTTGCTAGTAAACAAGATGATGATGACGGTCAGATTGCTTTAAATCCCAGTCCAATTTACCGTTAAAAACTTTGGCAACCTGTTTATTAACTCTCCTTTATTTTCTACGTTCTTGAACAATACTGAAGAGTTCTATAGAAAACTATGAAATAACACACATGGGATTAGAAAATAAAGTAACAACAATGACAACGACAGTCATTTGTTATTTTACGGCAAATACAGTACATTTTATTGGCTCCTGATCCACGTAGGCCCAGGAGCTTGAGCACAGGTAAGCCCATGCATTAAGGCAGCCTAGGGCAACACCAATCCTGCCCTAATGGACATCTTTTAGTTTTTATTTAGTGCCATTCCAATGTTTGACCACTAGGGGCAATAAAAACACCATGGTGGTAAATGCGCAGGGAGTGTGCTGCAACATGGCTGAATAAACTTATACGTGGCAAATAACATTTTGTTCAACTACTTAAAGGAAGTATCAAGTGATTGAAGTGATTTTAAATGCTTGATTTTTGTGAATAAAGTACTTTATGTTGTTTAATATTGGTTAAATAGATAATGATGCAGCTCTGCCACACCTACAGTCACGGGGTGTTATATGTACTAGAAGACTACGTATATCAAAACCTCACTCGTTTAACAAGTAAAAAATTTTTGCTCATCTTACAAAACGCTTGCAGACCAACTTACTCACAATTCAAGGTGTGAGGACTGATCTTGCTGGAGAATCTGAGTTCTTCTGGTAACTTTGTCACACTCGCTCCTTTCTATTTTTATACAAATCCCAAGGGCGTACATTAGGGTTTTTGTTTCCATCTGGTCTGTCTTGTACTATATATTTTTTCCTTTACAGCCATGCATATATTCTCCTGTAATGTTATTTATTTGTCCATTTTTAAGTTGCGTATGGAAATACTGAATGATTTTGTACATAAATATGCAGACATGATAAACATGTATAACAGAATAGGTACAGCATATACAGTAATGTGGTGCCTAAGACTTTTGCACACACTGTATATATACAGTATATAATGTATATATACAGATCAAAAGTTTAAGATCATAGCCTTTAAAAGTGTAAATCTGTGCAAAATAGGGCTTTAATGTCATTGTCCTTCAGATACACAGTCAAGAAAAAAATTATACACCTTTCAGGGGAAGAAAAATGTGTATAAAGATTTTAATACTAAATTTATTGTTATATAGTATATATTGATATGCATGATGTTACTATTTTTCTTTTCCTGAAGTGTGTAATTTTTTTGGGGGGGTGCCGACACTAGACAAATGGGTTTGTCTTTATAATTATAAAGAGGATTTATGTTTTAAACAAAAAAACAAAAAAACCAAAATGTATATACTGCAGCACATTTCTCAAAATGACTGTGGCCTTTTCAAAAATAGGTAAAACAGTAAGCAAAAGTTAAAACCTAAAATGAAAATGTACGCAACTTTTAAAAACACAAGGATGTATAAAACTCACATTAGAATAGACGGTTTTCTAAAAGCATTAGAATTTTTAAATCTTAACCCCAGAGAGAGAGAGAGAGAGAGAGAGAGAGAGAGAGAGAGAGATCAGTGTAATGCCTGTTCAACCGTCTAATGATGGTCTCTGCTCTGTAACACTTTTGGGACGCTCTGCTCCGGGTCATTACCTCACAGCCTCGGCGATCCTGCTGCTCTCTTTCCTGCGGTCGGTGGAGAGGCGGCCGATCAGGTACGAGGCGTCCAGGCCGCTGCAGAAGATGCTGCCCACCGCGCTGAGCAACAGCAGCTTACTGTCGTCCACCGCCGCTGTACCCAGAGCTCGACACACCTCCTTCATGATCTGAGGAATGAACAGAGGGGACGGGGTAAGAGCAGGGGCAACTCCAGGGAAAGAATGAACAGAAAGAAGAGAGATATGAAAGCTGCATTACAAGTCAAAAGTTTACTGCCAGCACTGAAATGGAAAAACAAAACACAACAACATTCAGCTGATTATAGTCATGTTTAATTCCAGTCCTATCCTACGCACAAAAAAATAAATAAATAAAAAAAAAATTTTTAAATTAAAATATATGCGCAAATAAAAGTACACTGGTACACTTTATGGTACACTGGAAAAGTTTAGTTCCCTTAAAACGGGACATTTGTATGCCGAGGTTAGTTAGCTAATTAAGTAATTAAAAATATTCTGTAGTACAGTGTGCTAATGCTAAAGCTAGCATATGATGTCATTTATTGTAACCATCTAGTAAAGTTTTTTAATTAAGTTTTTAAATCCTTCTACACTGGATAAAAAAAATTCAATTGCACAAATTCATTCAAGAATGATTCTTCCTTTCTTAGCTTCAATAAATAAATAAAGAAATTAATTAATATATACATTAATTAATTAAATAACATGTATTTTATAGACTTTATCTTAAGCAGGTTCAATTTTAACTGACATTAGATCTATAAAAAAATATTTTCCAACTTTATTTAAATTCTCTACATTTAAAAAAAAACTTAAAAAAATTTAAGAACAATTACAACTCATTAACTGACTGATTGATTGATTGGTTAATTGATTAAATCCTACTAATGCCAGTCAAACAGCTAATGCTTCTCTTTTTCTACAAATTTTATTTATTATTTATTAGTATTCAGAATCTATTTTATGAAATGTAAAAAAAAAGAAAAAAGAAATTACCATGCACTTTGAATTTTTTTCCCTCCAACAATTATTAAACACAGACCGGAGTGGATTTATGGATTCATGAGCATATATTTACCAAGCTTTGAAAGTGGCTAATTATAAAACAGGAAGCGACTTTTCCCCCTCCAACTCATTATTAGAGTCTCAGAACAGCAGCGCGGCTAATCCTGACAGAACCCTCGGCTATAAACAAACCTCAGTGCACCGTGTGAGTGCGATGCGAGGGACATTTCTGTCCAATTATAAACAGCTTCAAAATGAAATGAGCATTATCTTCGGATAGAAAAAGAAAAAGCAAATGAGGTTTTCAGGATTAAACACAAAAAAAAAAAAAAAAAAAAAAGACATTTAAACAAAACGGTTGTTGGTGTTGAGGACGACGTTATAACCGTCTCTCCGGCTGCTCGGAGGAAATGATCAAGGGCAAAACAGCAAGCATGAAGACGTCAGATGTTCAGAGTCTGATTACTTCTGTCTGCATCTCCACAGGGATCCTCCAGCACTCCTTCCTCATCTCTAATGCTCACTTACATCTTTTAGATCTAACCTGGTTATTTTATTTTCGAGCGCTTTAACCTGCTCCATCTCCGCTCTGAACAGAGTCATATTTCATATATCAGTATTCTTTTATAATATTGTTTTATTTCACTTCAGTACAGACTAAACAGGAGTCTGTCTCTTGTGTTACGTTGCCAAAAGTATTTGCTCGCCTGCCATCACATGCATATAAACTTGAGCAACATCCAATTCTTAATCCACAGGGTTAAGTCATTGAACTATGGTTCGGAAGGTCCCAAGTTCAAACCTCATCACCGCCAAGTTGCCATTGTTGGGCCCTTCAGCAAGGCCCTTAACACTGCTCAGACGTATAATGAGATAAGAATGTACTGTAAGTCGCTCTGGATAAGGGCGTCTGCCAAAATGGCTAAATGTAAATTGTAAGTTCATATGCAGGTGAGCGAATACTTTTGGCATGATGATGCTTATACTGATAAAGTCAAGTACGAGTAAAAAATGAAAAGCTGCAGAAAGAGACAAAAACAAAATTTTAAATAAAAACAATTCTTAAAATCATCATTCCTGCAAGATTTTATTTCTTTTCACTAATGAATTGAAAAAAAAAAAAAAAAATTTGTTCAAGTCAAATCAGGACTTTTGATATAATCTCCTGCTACACTAATCCCAGTGTTTCACTAGTGCTTGGACACCATCCAGATAGAAAGTTTTCTCAGTACACTGGAGCCATGTCTAAAACGCTGGCCTCTCAGGAACTCCTTTAAATGACCCAAACATGTGGAAATGTCTTGGAGCGAGGTCAGGACTGTACGAGGGATGTGGCGATAATAACTCCCAGCTGAGTTCCTGTAATGTGCAAGTGGTGTTGGTGAATGATTGAGTGTACAGTTCCCAAAGACAGATGCGTCTCTTCCTCAAGGTAATGACAAGTTAAGTGGATTTTCAAGGATCAGGCGTTCCACTCGCTGAATGTTCACGAGTTCAGACGGGATCCTCATTCTCATTAAACGTTTCCAGCGTTCTAATGTTTTACTTCGGCTAAGAGTCTCATCATTGTTATTTGAATGAGGTTGGTTGGTGTCGATGTTGTATGTAATCGTTAGCTGCTGTTAATCACTGGAAAGAAAATTGTAATGATTTAGAAACTTTTTCACATTTTTTCCTTCTTAATAATATTTAACATCATTTAACGTGAAAAGCACAAGATGGATGGTTTAAAAAAAAAAAAAAAAAGAGAGATGTCTAAGGACCTCGTTGCACACATTAGTTACTCAACACGCTGAGTGTGACTGACGTCTCGTGAGGGAGCGAGACGTACACAGTCATCGCTCACAAAACACCAGACGCCAGAACAGAAGAAAACAATCTGCACTGTTAGCCTTCATCCTCTGGGATGAGTCACAGCTCTCTCTCTCTCTCTCTCTCTCGCTCTCTCTCTCTCTCTCTCTCTCTCTCTCTCTCTCTCTCTCTCTCTCTCTCTC
>JAOVVA010000032.1:15513952-15527439 GCA_028565275.1 Leiocassis micropogon
ACACACACACACACATACATACACATACATACACACACACACACACATACATACACACACATACACACACACACACACACACACACACACACACACACAACCAGTTAAAAAAGTAGGAATTTTAAGAGCTCGTTTGGGAAGCATGCACAAATAATCATGAGGAACAGAAAACCTGAAGATTCACAGCACAGAGCGTGTGAGAGGAAGAACACGGAATCCGTTTCCGTAATCAGTCCATAATCATCAAACTTCAGCCAAATTCTTGAGCCAATAGTGTCACGCATGAGCATAAGACCTGAGTAATTGGCTAAAAAACTCTTATTGGCTCTAAGTGGCTTATTTGATGTGTGGTATTCTGTCCGAGGTACAGGTACAGTAGGGTGAAAAACAGGTAAAACATGTAAAAAAAAAATAAAAAACTCTATACCTCTCCATGGAATCTTTCATTAAAAGGTCCAAAATCTGTGAGTTACAGTACTGTGCAAAAGACTTGAGCCATCCATTTCCTCATATTTTGCCTCCAAAGAGCCAGGCGACTTTCTTTTATTGTTTAATCCAAGTCCTGAGGGATACTTCTCCAGGCTTCCTGAAGGTCATTTTTTGTCTCTCATCTTTAGTCCCGTGTACCTGAGCAGTTTCAGTGGAATGTTTGTTGTTTGTTAAGCCTCACAGTGACCTATAAATCACTCAAGCATTAAAAAAACCAAAGATCTAACTTAAGGCATGAACCAGTGAGAAACAGGTGCAGATGATGACAGATGATCAGGACGGTGACTGACTGCAAAGTGGTTGGAACAGACAAGAGGGGAAATGAGGTTGCTACAGAAACAACTGTTTTTTTTTATTTTTTACATTTTATCTTTAACCACTTTGCAGCCTGTCGCAGTAAAACATTTGTTCCTGTTTCCTTCATTTAAAGTACATAATGTAATTTAATATAAAGAAATGGGAAGGCTTTTGCACAGCACTGTATAAACAGTACCACACGAATGAGAACTCATGTTGGAATTGACTGATTTGAATTCATAAATGTCTTGGTTTATATGCATGCAGATTTTTTTTTTGCTGTTTACGAGATATAAATCGTCTCACGTTTAGAGTGTTCGCTCTAAACTCCGCTCATACACTCTGCTTCAACATGATCAGGTAAAAACCGCTACACTAAATACTAAGGTGAGCGGAAATAAATGAAGAGACAGAAAGTGGTGATGTAGGGAGAGGAAAAAACAAAACAAAACAGGGAACAAGACACAACGAGAAGCCTTTGCTAGCTAGATGATGATGATGATGATGATGATGACGTGTGAATTGTTGTGCAGTTTAGGGCATGTTCTTACATCCCCCTTGTTTTACACATTTATTTTTAGCCTAAAGAGGAACCGTCATGCTGTTAAACAGCCTCAAGACCAGGCTTGATAAAAAAAAAAATCAAGAAAAAGTCCTGCTGTTACAATAAAGTAACCAATGAAGTGAAGTTACTATAATGCTGTAGTTGATTATTTTCCTATAACAGCACATTTTTATTTATTCTGCGTGAAACAATTATGCATTAAAGAAAGACACATTGTATCTGTTTATAGGTACATTTACTGTAGTGTGGCTCTGATAAGACCAGTTAGTTCCTGTTCCACGTACGTTACAGCAGCTATAATGTAGATGTTGTTTCCTCACCAGCTTCTCATTTTTATCTTTTTGGATTTAATAAAACAAAAATACAAAGCTTGTTGTGTTACTGAGGAACTGCAAAGAAGCTCAAACTAATTTGGCCTGAAGATGTCTGAAAACATACAGTTACAGCTACAAAGCACCGACACTGGAGACTCCTTCTATTAGAGATGGGATTCAATCGATTTTTTTAATTATAAATTTTAAATTTATACAAGTTTACATTTTGAATTGGTAAAATGTTGCCAATGTCCCTGTGTAATCCTGTAATCCTTGTTATATAAACTAACACATGGCACAGCGTCCATGTGGGAGCAAATTATATATTAAAATTATATATCTGGATATTTATTAAACTGTGATAATTACACAATCGTAAGACAAAAGGAATCAGCCCATAGGTATCATGATAATATTGTATCGGATGATCCCTGGTGATTCACATCCCCAATAAACTGTAACACAATGGAATGAGCGCATTAATATAAACCTGCACAACTATCAGTCCTGCTGTTATAGAGAATTCATCAACACCTCGATAAATTTAAGCCATGTCTGTTCCCCTTTAGGAGTTTACAAGGGTAAGGACTAAATAGTGCATGGCTCTGAATACAACTCAGTAAAGACGCGGTGTGTTCCAGGTGTACTGTACCTATCCTTTATGTCTTTTGCCGCCTGAAAGCAGAGAAGGAAGGAGAAAAGAGAAGGAGAGAGAAAAACAGAGAGGTGGAGAGACAGGGGGCGAGAAAGAATTAAACAATACATCAGTCATTACGAGCACAGAGACGACTGCTGACGGGAAACAAGCACCACTTTGTTACAGTAATTATGTCATGCTCAAGCCATAGCCATGTTACTGCAGCAGGGCACGACAAAAGAGAGAGAGAGAGAGAGAGTTACATATACATATATTTCAAAAAGAAAGTACAAACAAACCACAAAGGGATTGCAAGTCCTTCATCAGGAAAGTGTTTTCTACATTTTTAAACATTAATGTAAATGTGTCACATGGTGTCATATTAAAATGAACGCATTGAATATGAAATAGGAATAAACTCTAAATGTAAGAAATAACATATTATTTATTTAATAATAAAAATAATTTAAAGCTTTAAAAAAAGTAACTAAAAATAAAGGCTTTTAGAACTTGGGGTTAAATTATTAAACGATTTTAAATAACCCAGATAAGTAAATTAGACCTCGCTGTTAGTGTCCGATGAACCGCTGATAGAAATCAATAGAAAAAAAATTTGCTAGATGTCGATGGTAAAGAAAAACAACTTAGCAATTTAGTAATATTGTCATCTCCTAAAAATGATTCATGAACTTGACTTGTTGCATGTTTTTTGATGGCACCTATCATTATTTAGCATTTCAATTAGCATGGGCTGTGTGTAACTGGGTCAGTAAAACTCGCCAAATATTCAACAAAATCTGTCAAAAAAAATGATGAATATGTGATTTCAAGTCTTTGTGCTACAAAACAAGAACATAATCTATTATCATGATATATATCATAATTTACTATTTTTCTGTGCCACAAAAACAAATAAAAAGTTTTCCCGCTTTTATTTCAAATGAACATGACTTACACTTAGCACTGAATCAGGCCTTTAAATGCACGCGATGGAATCAGAGTTTTATGTGTTGTATCGGGAACGTGCAAAAAAAAACCCAGACCTACTCGCTCACTCGCTGTTGCACGTAGACATTAAAGGTACAGTATGTAATCAGGGAAATTCCCGTGCCTACTCTGAAATATAACCCTGATGGTGGCCCTGGCTTCATTCACAGAAGGAAATATTTTCAAGTGGGCGTGTACCTGGGTGAAGCCGTCCGTCTCAGATGAGCAGAGCGTCTGATTGGCCAATTCGAGCAGCTCCTCAGAACTCTCCAGGGCTTTTGTACAGGCGCTCAGCTGATTCTGACGAAACATGATGAAGAAAAACACACTTACCAGTACATAGTGTTAAATGCTTTGGCGCAAGATGATTTAAAATATGTATATAATTGTAGGATTTTGCAGAAATGGGTCATCGCAAGTATTCAAAGATTAGCTGTTCTGGTAACATTTATAGCTTTATTTAATGTTTTTTTTTTTTCGAAAAAACTACGTTTGTGTAAAATCTAAATACACGAACATTAATTAACCGTTGTCCAAAATTTTGCTTATTTTTAATAATGCACTGCTTTGCAGTATTTTTAAACAATATCTGAAGCTGTCTCTTAGGCACTAATGTTGGATAAAACTTTTATTTGAAATAAACTACCTAATGGAACACAGGAAGTTCCTGGACAAGCAGCGCACCCTAGTGGTGTGGAAATTTTTTGGAAATCATATTGCCCCAAGAACCCAAGTTGCGCAACTTTTGAGGAAAAACATTAATAAGCTGAACATTTACAGATTCATGATAGCTCGCTTCTGCTAGGCCTCATTTTTTCTTCCCTTACTTAGCAACAGAATCCGTTTGACTTTAATCATGTAAATGCTGAAAGGGGCGTTTTTTTTAGACTTCCAGGGTTAAAAATATAATTTTACATGCTGCATGTGAACGCAACATAAATTCCATATGATCTTACAACAAACTAGTTCCAAATACATTAAATGATTTCTTTGATGATTATTTCCAAAATCCAATGTCTAATCTGTGTGTGTGAAGCTCAGACTGAAGGTCATAAGAAGGATTATACAGAGACAGGTCATACATCCTTGAGGTTCAGTTAACTGAACTGTGTGTGTGTGTCTCACAGTCGTCTCACACACTCTCCAGGTGTGTCCATTTCTTCCAGTGAATACTAAACACTCATGCATATACATGACATATTCATTAGCTACCCACCATTATCAGGACTACATTTAAAAGTCCAAACCTCACACACACACACACACACACACACGCCTGCGACGCCCCCCACCGTATCGTGCTGGTTTAGACGGTATACCCAGAGAACAGTATAAACATGACCCTTATGTCAGGAAGGAGAGTGATTTTACAACAGAACTGAAAGATGTGTCTGTTATCAAGGGAGTAGGTATTACAGTAACTAACTTGCACTGCACTGGATTTGGTGTGGTGTGATACGCTGTGATTGGCTGATTGAGCTGTCAATCAGGCTGAAGGTTCGTTTACATCGCCTGTCTTTGGTGTTACTGTTAACCATGAGTAAAGTGTTAGTGATGCTTATAGCTATTGTAAATTTATCACTGGTGCATGCATGTACACACACACACACACAGACACACAAGTTGACTTGATAATTGATATTCGCTTGATAATCAAATACATTTTTCCTTGGAGGTCAGTTATCCTTGCTACAAAGTATGCGCGTCCCAATAAAGTGGGTGTGGCCTTTACGTCTGTCTTATAGAGTGCGGTGCATTTCCCTGTTGCATATTCATTAAGTCTGGAGTTATTGATATGGTGAAAAGTTCAGAGACTTCAGTGGCTTTTTCTGCAGTCGTGATCATTTTTGTGGAGTCATCATGCAGAGAAAAAAGCACTCAACAGAGCGGAATAAAATATTTCAAACGTGTTTTGTTAGATAAGAATTCAGCCCTGACCTGCAGCTCATATGTACGACCGGCGCGCTCCTGTTTGATTCGGGTCATCATCCCCTCCTTCAGCTCGTCCAGAACAGCATGCAGGGAGCTGAACTCAGACTCCAGATCCTCCTGAACACGGGTGGAGTTTGCCTACACACACGCGCGCGCACACACACACAGACACACACACACACACACACAGGGCCAGTGAGAAGAACTTTGGCTCGTGCCTGGCGCTCATCAAGCTGATGTCTTTAGTTCTGAAACGTCAGTAATGAGAGCGCTGCACTCGACAGCTTCTGCACCTCATTCATCACATCAGTGAGGTACTACACTGTGCAGTGCGATTTGTGTAAGGATTAAACTCCCTTTTACAGGAAAAAAAATAACCAACAACAGCCAGGTGTGATAAAGCAGACTTACTGTTACCATCGTGGCAAAAACAACATGTGTTAAAATATTTTACATTTATGGTTAAGATTTGTGGGCGTGGCTAAAAGTTAACATACTACCATGATTAAGTCTGTTTGACATTTATCATCATACAACCATAAGAATGAACAAAATCAGTATTCAGGGAGCGGCGCAGTAGTAAAGAGCTCGCTCCATCATCCAGAGATCGCTGGTTCGATTCCCGGGTGATGCTGTAGCCTCTCGCAGCCGAGGGTAGAGAGAGTGCTGATTGGCCGAGCTCTCTCAGAGGGGTGGGACGAGAGGCACTTAGTGCTCACACATCAATTACGGCTCTATAGCCAATCAGAGGCGTCTGTGAGCTCACGCAAGCGGAAGGAGCGGATAGCCCTGCCCTTTGAGTGTGTTACACCGCCCCCGATGGCGCGTGAGCGAACAGTTCGAAAAGGTGTGCTTTGGAGGAAACATGTGATAGTCTTCGGCCCTCCCGACTGAGTGGTAGTAGTAGCCTTAATGTGGGAGCCCCCTAGTGACGGGGAGGAATTGTATACAACTAAATTAGGGAGAAAGTCTGGGAAAAATCCCCCCAAAAAACACCTCTCTTTATTTCTCTATATAATCTCCTGCTACACTAACGCACTTATCCTGGTATTTCACTAGCGCTTGGATACCATCAAGGTAGAAAGTTTTCTCAGTAAGCCGGAGCCGTGATCGGACTGCCTTTCTGATTCACGTCTAAAACCCCGGACACCCAGGAACGCCTTCAATGGCCAAAAACATGCGGAAATGGCTTGGAGCGAGGTCAGGACAGTACGGGAGATGTGGCAATAACGCCCTACTTTTCAAGGATCAGACTTCCACTCGCTGAATGTAAAGGACTGCATTAGGCTCAGAGCCACCTCCGCCGGGATCACCATTCAGCCTTCTTAAAAACGTTGGCACTGTTCAGGTGTTTTACTGCAGCTGAGAGTCTCATTACTGGACTGAGTTTGAAGTCAAATCGATCGATTTTACTCCTTCATTATCCAAAAATATCATCACGAGTACCGGTTTGACTTGAACGCCCCTCATATTCAATCCTCACCAGTATAGCCGAGATCCTTAACCAGGCTGTAAGAGAACATTTCAGTATCCGAGTCCTGCTTAATGGTTAACAGCCTAGGTTTCAGTGCTCTACAACCTTAAGGAAGAATGTTAACAGTTTGCTAAATGCTGTTGCTCAGTGTCTCCTGCACACACTCACCCAAGTTTCACATCAGCTTAGAACTTGATCATTAACCACAGACAGAGAGGCGGCTGAATGTTGCAGTAACTAAATTATAGGTATAAAGTCATTTATTTGTGCAAAACCAATAAAAAAAAGCACAATTTAATCATAATATTAATATTATGTCATCATGTTTACTAACCCTTATATGGTATAGGGAATAAACATCCACGTGTCCATAATTAAAGGCATTTTTAAATTCCAGTCCCCTATCAGAAAGCCCTTTCCAAAGTCTTCACGTAAATGTGGTTGTGTTGTGTGTTTCCTGCTTTTGTTCATGTTTACATTATTTTTATTTATGGCTATAAAAGGGGGAAAAATCTGTTTGTGATTTGATTTTAACTGGATGTGCGATTATGGTAAAAAAAAAAAAAAGATTTTTGCATAAACACAAATTTACAAAGCATTGATTATGTTTCTTAATTGAGTTTTAACATTTAACATTACATTATCCTCCCAATCCTGATAAAAACATTCCCAGTGAGTGGCATGACTTTGTACATGGATTTTAGTGTCTTTTTTCCCGCTCATACCTCCAGATTCTGCAGATTTTGCTTCAGGCAGCAGATGAAGTTCTGGATCTCCTCATTCTTTAGTGCCAACGTGTTGACGATCTTTTGGAGCGACTCCTGAAACACACATGCATGGAATAAAAACCAATATACAGTCACTCGGCAAAACGGGACCTGTCTGGTTTAATTCAGAGAGCTGAATTAAAGGATACGGAGATTTACAAAATGTCAAATGCAGTAAGGACACTGGACAGAGTCCGGTGTCTGTATGTGAGCCTAGTGATAGGTGAGTGGATATATTTATATAGAACAGGGTCCCGACAAGATGTTCAATTTCTAACAATGAAATCTTAAACTCTTTTCCTATAATGAAAAAGAAATAACGGTGTCACCAATCAGTGTTTAGAAGAAACAGCAGCAGTTACTAGTCTACACATCTCCTGGATTATCACACTGCTACCAGTTCATCAATGACTGAACAGGCCAGTCTCCTGAATCATCATAGCAATGATTGTTGGAGCATCGTCTTTATTTTATCGTCATCACCGGTTTACTGTGTCAAATAATACTAACTATTGTTTAATTTCATCTGTGGAGTACCTCACAGCAAATTTACAGTTGAATACTTTTACACGAGTGACACTTAAAGTACCAAAACACTTTCCTTTGTTTTTAACTTGGTTTGTTTCTAGTTTTCATACAAAGTCCCCACAAAGCAGGTGTGTGTGAGAGTCTTGTGATAGATGAATAAATATGTTTAGTTAGAATCGGGTCCCAACAAGTCACCTGACCGCAAGGTGTGTTAAACTTTTTTTGTGAAAGTATGTTGTGGCTGAGATTTGTTTAAGCTATTATACAGCTATATTTAATCAATAACTACAAAATGAGATGTCTTTGTCTGAATAGAAAAGAAATCACCCAAATGATCTTCTTTAAAAATAGTACTGATTTAAAAATGGATCTTTTCAAATGAAAGAGACAGAGAGCTCATTTACAGCCATAATACCATGTGTATCAATATAAACAAGAATGAAACTTCTTATAACTGACCAAAGCCAATCTCGTGTGTGTTTGACACAACCTGGGTTAAAATCGTTCTGTCATAGCTTTAGCAAAAAGCATCAACAGGTTCAGGTCCAGCTTCTTTACAACAACCATCACCCAGCTAAACTCAACGCAACACTGTTAAACCAGTTAAACCACTGACACCACATTACCACTCTATTATCTTTATATACAATTGCAACAAAACCATGAAAAATGTAATATTGAATCAAGATAATTATAAAACTGTGATACTTATAGAATTGCAATTTTAATCGAATCGGCACCGAGATAATATCTTGATAATATCGTATCGAGAGGTGACTGGTGACCCGTCCCTAATACATACTGTACTGTAGACGGTCATGCCATTAAAGCTTGTTGAATTGAATTGATTAGTGACCAGTTATTACAATAATCTTCCTATCGTGCTCCTTTTAACAAACATATTTTAATGTTAGATGGAATACGAAAATATGGATACTTTAAATACATGCACAAAAACCCTGTATTAGGGTGCAAATGTTCTGTAAATCTTTATGTGCAGGGATGATGATGATGATGCTCCACGCCCTGAGCATCCTGAGACCATACACAGGTCTGCTTTCACATACAGAACCTTCAGACTAATAATCAATGCAGAAACACTATATGATATGAAAAGTTCATGCACATGATTGAAGAAAAAGTACAGAATAGAGTAATTATTAATAAGACTGATACAGAGCATATGCTTGAGCTAATACATTATTAATGATAATGCACATGCATTTTCTAAGTTTGAATTTGTGTATGTATGTATATATATATATATATATAGAAAGAGAGAGAGAGAGAGAGACTTCACTCTGTGTCCTGTCCTGATGAGAAGCTGCGGTGAGAATAAAGCTGGGGAGCCCCATGCAGCAACTCTGCTTGCTCTCTTTGTTATCTCCAAAACACCATAAGCGCTTTTAATCTCTTATCTCACCCACCTTTTGCTCGTCCATGTCGCAGCACCGTCACTCCGGCGTCCAACGCGTTCTTTAATATGATTTAATTGTTTATTTATTTGTATCCCAGACCCTGCGGAGCGGCTTCAGCACTGATGATGCTGTTACAGAGCGCAGAGATCAGAGGTGCGGCATTACGTCATCGCCGGTACCGGAAGTATGTTTTTTATTGGATTAAAAAAACGAACCAAACGTTTACATTATTGAGTGAATTAATGTGTAAGTCTTTTTTCATATTTGTTTTTTTTTGTTTGTTTTTTACAAAATATATTAAAATAACCAAAAGAGAACGAACTTAAAAAGATCGTTTTGTATTTGCGCAGACGTTAAAGCCAGGCGACGTTTGAACCAATCACATACAAGTGTCTCATCCGGGGATTTCCGACTGCCCACCCGCTAGCTCAACCAGCTAGTCTTATTTTCTTTTTCTTTTTTCTTTTTTTTTTATAATAAAAGCTTTATTAAATTTTATTTCTCTAAATACTTATCAAATGAATAAGCCTTGTCTAATCAAACGAATCAGACGTTATAACTTCGTAAATACAAATAACACCCCAAAACAGACCATTAATTGCTGTGTTCGAACTAGCTTAATAGTTAGCGAAGATTAGCCACTTAGCCGATGAGAGGAATGTGTTCATGGGACGTGTAGTTTTTAAAACGTGTCAGGACTACAATCAGCGAAAATGTCTGTATTGTTAAATAAACACAACAAATAACTCAAATATAGTCACACCAAAAAAAATTTAAGATTTGTGCGCATGCGCGGTGCAAGCACGTTTTACAACAGCTTCATCATTGTGTTTAACTTTTCAAAAGTAGCTTTTTCAAAAGTCAAACAACTTTTGTCCGAAAATATTGCTATATATTTTGTTCTATAATAATAATACACATATATTTTCCCCCAGCCCCCGGAAAGAGTTCACTCTATAAAGGAAATATAATCTGACAAATAATTACGACATCTGCCACACATAAATAATAAATATTTAACAGTATAATGTGTAGTACAATGATAAAAACATAAATTCAGACTAAATTGTAAGTAGATATACTGTTACAGGGCTTTATGTGTAAAGCTGAATGATTGAAGCACCGTACTAGATCATGTTTTGTTTTGTTTTTCCAGAAAAATCTACTGAAGTGATTTTCAATTCAACAGGTCTGACAGTAATCATGGCTTTGTGTGGCAAGTGAAATTTAACTTAGCTTTCCAAAAAAATCATAGTACATTCATAATTTAGTTGGGAGGGGAATTAATTTATCACTTAGGACCAGGTTTGGACAGCTTTTTCTCTTGATAAATAAAATCATGATTTAAAAATGTAATTTTAATTTTGTATTTACTCCAGTTATCCATGTGTAATATTCAAATTAATTTTAGGATCTCAATCATTTAAGTGTGACAGATATGCTAAATGATGGAAACCATCACAATCACCATACTAGGAATACCGAAAAGAAGTTAGCAATGCTATCCACAGAGTTAAGAGGAGCTTGAAAGGAGTAAGCATGGTGACAGAGAATTAGATTTTATTCATATAGTGCTGCAAAATTGAGCCAGAACCAGTGGAAGCTTGGTTAGGACAACCTTGGTGATCATAATATAAAATAAAAATAAAATAAATCTTTACTATTCCTAAGGGGAAATAGCAGTTATAGACCTGCAAGGTCTGTGAGTGGTGATTATGGAATTAATAGAAGTTTAGCAGATTTAGTCATTGTGATTATGGGATTGGGAGGAGTTTAGCAGCTGGAGCTGTTGTGGCCAGAGAACTGGGAGGAGTTTTGAAATGTAACCCGTGGTGATAATGGAATTGGGAGGAGTTTAGAAGTGTCAGCCATGGTGACTGAAGAATTGGGAGGAGTTTAATAGCAGTAGTGATGGTGATTATGGGACTGGGAGAAGGTCAAAAGCAGTAGCTGTAGGGCTGATTGAAGCGAAGAGACTGGATCTCGTCAACAGGGTAGCAGAGATCGTTCATGCGTCTAGCACGTCGTTCTTCCATCAGCAGCCTGCGGGAGCGCTCGCGAGCAGCCTGTTGCTCCTGCCGCTTTTCCATCCGCTTTCTCCTTAACCACCTGCACAAACACACACACCTGTACAGTACACTTTCCTGCTACCTGTACTCATACAAACAAGAATAGTGATTAAACACTGTATACAGATTACCTATAATGCATTTTGACATCTGTAAGGAATGTGTAGACAGCACTACATTTGGAGCACAAGAAGTGTCAAATTCAAGAACATTTATGAAACTAAATAGCTTTGGGGTGGCATCAGAAACTCCACTCCATCCCACCATGCCACTGGTGATTATGATTCCACTAAGGGCACAAGACAGATTGTTAAATTCCTTACAGATGGTCCTGAACAATTAATTATACTACATAAATATTTAGAATTTGATAGTGACACATTTTAATCCTGAAACCTCAAAATCTGAAGTGAATCAGATGAGTGTTAGTGTTAGTTAGTATGTGTGTTGTTGACTCACAGTCTGAAGGCTTTCGCACTCTCCTCCGGTTGGTGCAGGTAGTTGTTGCTCTCCATCTCGAGTCGCTTCATCTCCTCCAGCTGTTGCTCCTTCAGCTGCTGCTGCTTCTTCCTTTGCAGCCAGAGGTTAAACGCCTCATCAGCATCGCAGCACTCCTTCTGTGTACGTCCAGAGACACAGATATATATGCCACAGTGTTAACTAATCTTACACATACACATGCACATTCAATACAATAGCTATTATGTTTAAATGTGCTAGAACTTTCTGTTACACATCTGTTTGTTAGAAATGTTTTGCTGGTGCGCACCTTTCCATTCATCTTCTCAATCTCCTGAGCTCTCTGCACTCTCCTCTCCTCTCGCACCTGCTGCCTCTTTTTCATCAGCCACGACCTGAACGCCAGCTCGTTCTCTTGACGCTTCTGCTCTTCCTCCTCACGCCGCCGCTCTTCCTCCTGGATAATACATTTAACACAGGAGCTCAAAACACGAAATTTGTTGTAATTAATGTAAAGTGATTTCAGACCCACCTCTCTGGCGAGTTTTTCTCTCCTCTGCTGTTGTTTGTTCAGCTGCTCTTTCTGCTGTGGCGAGAGGGAAAAGGTGGCATGTGATGAAACCCCGCTAGCTGACTGAACCCTACGCTTGCTGCCGTTTCTAAACACCACCCTTTGCGTGTTGCTCGCTGAATTGGGACGCACTCGCGGTCGTTCTGGAGGCCTGGGCGCATAGCGAGGCTCGGAGGTGGATGAAGAACGCAATTTCGTGGAGGGGGACGGACTCTTAACAGGTTCTCGTTGAGTCTCAGGTAGAGGCGGGAGCAGTCCAGGACTCTCCACCTCTTTTAGACTTACAAGGTCAAACTTCCCATCCTTCTCCACAAGCACTCTTCCTTCTCTCGCTCCCTGTCTGTGTCCATCATTTTCCTCCTGAGAGGAGATCTTCAGCTTCAGCATGTGTTCCGACACGTCTCCCGGGCTGTCCTCTAGGTCGCTAGCAGGGACCACCAGGTCCACCAGAGTGTCTTTAAATTGCAGACGGCGGCGACGCGTCTCGTCCGGCGCCTCCTCGTCCTGCAGCTGCCTGTTCGCCTGCTCAATCTTCTGCTGGATGGATTTCTTCTCTTCATTGACCTCTTCTTCATCCTGCTCATGTTTAGAGTCAGCGCTGACATCTAACATATCCTTCAAAGGGTCTATGGGCGTTGGCCATCTTTCATTATCTCCATCGTCATCTGTGGCACTTTTACTCTGCTCTTCCTCCTGTTCCTTCCCTAGTTCCTCCTCCTTCAGCTCATGGTCTATCTGGGACTCAATGTCATCTTCATCCTGTTTCAGAAAAAGCAGGAGAGGTTAAGTGCTGAATGGAATACATACATTTTAAATGGTGGGGGTATTTTCCAATAATTGGATATATGTAATACATTGCGATATTTAAAATATATTGCTATGGGGCGCGCTTCCAGCGGTGATTGGAGTAGACGTGTTTTCAATAGCTCTCCGATAATCTCAATAATTTCATATAAATAAATACATTATAGTCTTTTAAA
>JAOVVA010000032.1:15541262-15552607 GCA_028565275.1 Leiocassis micropogon
GTGATTCACTTGGCCTGCCCAATCACAGCGTTGCTCACAGAATCTCTGATGATGTCATCGTACTGGGGTGGAGGTTCCGCCTCGACGTGGACGTCCATGTGACCCACGGCTTCCTCGTAAGACGGAGGAGGATCCGCAAGGCTGATCTGCCCGGGTGTGATGTCATCACCCGAGTAGGCGGGGTCGGGCTGGTAGCTCTGCCCCCACTGATCCATGGAAACGACGGCGAGGGCCGAGTCTCTCTGTCCGATAGCAGGGCTGCGCTGGGATCTTTTGCGCGCGTGGCACCTCCACACGGTAATCGAGACGGCGGCGACAAGCAGCAGCAGCAGCAGCAGGGGCAAGACAAGGTACAGGGAGTTCCCTCCGCCAACTATGGACTGAAATCCTCCGGGCGTGGGGCTGCTCTCCCGCTGATACTCCTCCCAGAATCGCCGCTGCAGTCAATCACACAAGCAAAAGGGAAAGGGGTCGGATTAAATCTCATAGAACATGCTTTTTTAAAAACAAAAAACCTTCAATAGTAAAAAAAATAAAAAATAAAAAAATGCGCACATAAGAAAACTCATACTAATGGAAAAGATGCAAATAGATATGAGGGTGTTGCAGTGTCTCGTCACGGGTAATGATTCTCTTTAAGAAACTTTCACCTTCCTTAAAGTATCAAAATCCAAATTTTGTTTGCAGATATCCAAACACATCTGTTTATGCTCTTCTGTGAGTTGTTTCAGCATGAGGTACGCCCTCAGACCATGCTGATCTTCTTTCTTCTTTAAACGAGGCAAATGTTTGCTTGTTGTGCACTGTAGTTACGCATAAACTGATGCAACACTTTCGCACATGCACAGCAGTGACTGTAGCCTTGAATTGAAAAAGCACTAAAAAGACGGCCATAAGTTTTAATATAACCAGAGTGCAGATAATTTTTGACTCACCCTCATATTAAAATGATAATAATAATAAAAATAATTATAATAATAATTAAACACACAGAAAGAAAGCAGTTTCTTTGCCTTATGTAAAACTATTAAAACCATAAAACCAAATCAAAACACCAAACTAAAATTGAACTCAAATAAAAAAAATTAAAAAGTATAAAAATTTCCATAGAATGGATAGATAGATAGATAGATAGATAGATAGATAGATAGATAGATAGATAGATAGATGGATGGATATCCAATGTATGAAATTTAAAAATCTGCATTAAAAATCATGATAAAAGAAAACCCAGCTAAAAAATATCTCTACTGGTGAAAAAGAAAACAAAAAAAACAAACAAACATAAATCCACAAATTGCGGGAATCTTTTTCTTAGGAACACGGCTGGTTATTTACGAAGTGAATTCGATCTCATTCATTTACCAGTGCACTTTTTAATTAAGCAGCAAATGTCCTGATCACTAATAAAACAGGTCAAGATGCTATTTCCACGGGAACAACGCTCTTGGGAAAATCACCAAGTTCTCTTGGTGCGCTAGAAGCATGTGTAATTTTAGACGCAGCTCCGGGCTACACAGAAACTCCCTGGCCTTCACCAAGCTGTCGGATGTCAGAAACAGACGGGTTTCTTGTGTCGGGTTTCTTTCGACTATTGAGCACTGAATACGCTCTCTGAGGTTGGGGAAAATGTTGTACCTGGGATCTGTATCATTTTCAGAAAAGGGAACTTTTTTTTTTTTAATCGAGTCACTCGTTTTCCTGCCAGCTACGTAAACAGCTTCATAGCAGGAAATAATAGTAATAATATGAAATTTGTATTTGCTTCCCAATCCAGCGCTTCATTCCCGAAGGGTGAGGGGACACGGACAAAGCGGAATGTTCTCTGAGCTATTTGTAAAGTGCAGTCGGGGGAAAGCAGGTGCATCAAGTTTCCCATTTCAGAAAGGTCAAATTATTGGCCTACATCAAGCAAAGAAAACAACTAAGGAGATTGCTGAAATGACTGAGTTAAGAACTGTCCAAAAAGGCTTCAGAATAATGACTGAAGCTTGAAGCGATGGAAAAAGGTCATGTGGTCTGATGAGTCCAGATTGAGCCTGTTCCAGAGCGATTGGTAAGTCAGGGTAAGAAGGGAAGTGCCTATCAAGTTTAGTGTCCTCTGTACAAGCCTCTGGAGGCAGTGTTATGATCTGGGGTTGCTTTAGTTGCTCAGGTCTAGGCTCAGCAATGTTATGTGGCAATTAAAAAAATCAGCTGATGACCTAAATGTACTGAAGGATCTATGGAGTTTCCCTGAAGGCACGGGTGCTGAGGTATAGTTGGTCACAGGTCATTGTTGCTGAACTATGATTGGATGTTGGGGATTGTTGGCGGATTGTAATTAAACGCTAGCCATTGTTGCTGTTGAGGGGCATTGCTGCTGAGATGTGACAGGCTGCTGAGGTAAGATTGATTGATTGTGGAGCGTTGTTGCTGATGCACGATTGGGGGGGGGGGGGGGGGGGGGGGGGGGGGGGGGGGGGGGGGGGGGGGGGGGGGGGGGGCGTTTGGGATGAATGATTATCAGGTGTTGTTTCCGAGGTGTGACTGATTGTCAGGACGTCATTCATGGCTGGCTACTGGTGGTTACTGGCTGTTGATGCCAAAGTGCGACTGGTCGCTAGCCATTTGGTCAGTTTGGGAGCGACTGATTGCAGAGCGAGTTGCCGAGGTTGCCTGACTTTGCTGCTGGGTTCGTGATTGGTTGCTGAGGTACGAGTGATTGATGGGCGATGTGTCTTGGGAATGATTGGTTGCATCGTATTCTTCCACTGGATGTTGATACTCAGATGTGATTGGTCACTGGACATTGTGGCTGAGGTATGACTGGTCCGCTGGGTAAGTCTTGTTGTTTATTGCTGAGTGTTGTTGCTGGGGTGGGAATGGTTGCTGGGCATTGTTGCTCAAGTGTGATTAGTCACTGTTGCTGAGGTGTGACTGGTCAAAGACTGTTGTTGGATTTTAAACTAAAGAGTAAATAATGGATACAAATAAAGACCAAATTTTTTTAACAAAAATGTATCTCATTATCATAAAGACAATAACAAAATTGAGGAATACATAAATAAATATAATAAAAACCTATCGTACCTTATGTCTGAATATTAACTCAAACAACATGCCCTAAAGTCTCTGTTTTACTTTGGATTTCACAACGATTTCACTTCCTTCTAGAAGTGCATTAACATTTTACGTGTTTACATGTTTACGAAAAACTGTCCTTTAACCCACAATCAAGTCTCTGAGGAAGTGTTTAAGGGAGTCAGCTTTACTTCCTGACGATAACGTGTTGCAGGAAATTCCAAAGAACAGCACGTCTGTGAGCGAGTGTGTGTAGCAACTTGCCCTAATAACTCACCGTCTTCTCGTTGTTCTCGAAAGCCTCTCGGGCCTCCTCGTAGTTACAGATCTCCTCCCTGCACTCTCGCTGGATGTTTCCCTGTTTCATCTCCTCCAGGAAGGCGTTGGCCCTCGGGAGCCTCCTCAGCACGGCATGCGCTGCATCCGCTGGCAGGAACACTGCGCAGAGGAAGAGGACGCTTTCAATTTGAACACAAGACTTGACATTTGGCATATTCAGAGGTGCTTGATGTTGGCTGTATCTAAGGATGATCAACAATATCAATAGATTATGTTTGAAGACATTTTTTTCCTTAAATGTACATCACATTGGTCAGATTTTCTTGAGCTGAAAGGCAATACTGTAGTATATATTATTTTTAGAACTAACTAAGCTACCATATTAAGTAGCATTAGGTACAGCCTACTTCAATGTTCTCAACAGGATACTCCTGTTGTGTGTGCTCCTGCAGAACCCAAAACACACACTGTGGAAAAAAAGGGGAACAGAAACACAAGAGAGTGTGAAGTCCCAAGAAGCACAAAAGCTGCATTGAATCGGTGTCCTTCCCTTTTATTGGAGCGGCACTCGGCTCGATGTGTGGGAGAACGGAGAGAGACAGAGCTGCCCACTGTTCTTCTGACCTCGGATATCCACACGCAGATAAGGACAATGCCAGGAGTCTTGGATCAGATTTGTATCGCACCAGGGGCCATACTTTGATCAACAAACACCTCTAATGATTTTCCTGTGTGATCCCAATGCATAACAATGTTCTGATGTTTCTGTCCTCTCTCAACAGTATGCAGCGTCAGTAAGAAGAAAGATAGACAGACAAACAGTTTGGAACACTTCGGCCTCCTCGACATCGCAGTGTTGCGATCACTTCGGCCTCCCGGACACCGCATCCTGGACATCGCATTATTCCAATCCCTTGAGAATCCTGGACACATGAATATTCCAGGCACAGTTTTGCCTACACGTCACCTTCAGGAGGACCCTGTAGTAATCAGGATACTACAGGATCCTGAACACTTAATTATTCTAGACACTGCAGTCGTGCAGACACTTTAGTATTCCGGAGACTCTAGAACTGTGGACATTTCAGTAGGCACTTTAATACATCGCACATTTCACTATCCTGGACAATTTAGTAGTCCAGACACTATAGCACAGCCAACACAGCATACTGCTTGAAATTGTAGTATGCTAGATTCAAGATTCAAGATTCAAAGAACTTTATTAATCCCAGAGGGAAACTGCTTAGACATTTCATGACTCAAAACACTCTAGTAATCCAAGCACCATTATATTCTTGCCACTTTTTAAAACACAAACTGGTGATATTGCTATTTATTAATTTTTTCCTTCGCAACAAAGTCACATGAATTCATTTTTCTTCACCGCGTCGACAGAAGAACTGTTCTAACATGCCAAAAATAGAAAAGCGATAAACACAAGTGCAACGGCGCCTGTCTTGTCGAGAAGGCTGATGAATATCTCTGACTGGACTTTGATATAAACATGGTGGGGTTTTACACTAACAGAGCATGTGAGAACGCGATGTGCCAATGTGTACATACCGGCTCCCATGATTCCTGCAGCTCTGCAAAGCTTAAACGAGAGCAACTAGAGAGAGAGCAAGAGAGAGATTTGATTATTACTTTACACACAGTGAAATAAAGACTTTTACATAATAGGGAAGATGAAATAAAAATATTAGAAAAAAATTACAAACACATTAATAACTATACATGATGGATTAATCATCTAAAAAGTGTAATAGACATATAAAATAATGGGACTTGGATATTTTGTGGCATTTTATAAACGTGACAAAACTTAGCCTGGTTCAAGTTTTATTTATCTGTAAATTCTCACCCTGGTTTTTAGTTTAGCATTTTAACTTATTTAATTGTTTTTCTCCTCATTTCCCTTCATTATAACGTCTCTATTATCACTCAGGTTTATAAAAAAATAAAATGAAACAGAAGAATGATAGCAAGACAAATGGATAGACAGATGGATAAAGACTGACATACAGATAGACATAAAGACAGACAGATGGATAGACGGATAAAGACCAATATACAGATAAGATTAGATATATTACATATACAGATAGATAGATAGATAGATAGATAGTAAGAAGAGAGACAGATCGACAGACAGACAGAGACAAATATGCATACATATACACAGACAGATACCAGCATACTAATAGGCTTACAGACAGAAAGATAGACAGACAAACAGATAGACAGAGTCTGACATAAATACAGTAGATAAATAGAGATAGACAGAGACTGACATAAAGATAGGATTACAGACAGATAAACATGCCAATAGACATAGATAGACAGACAAATAGACAGAGACAGACAGACAGATGGAGACCAACATGCAGATAGATATACAGACAGATGGACAGGTAGAGGGAAAATGCAGACAGATAAACAGATAGAGAACAGCATACAGATAGATAGATAGATAGATAGATAGATAGATAAAATCGGCGGTATTTCAAATAATTATATAAAAATGGTTTCTTTTAAAAAGTAATGTAAATATACAGCACATGTTAAGTTAATAATATTAAATATTTAATAAAAATGTAGGAATGTGAGTTAACATTAGAGACAGAGACAGAACAAGGGATATCTAGAAGTATGGATTAATTACAGACAGAAAGAAAGTACATGATTTTATATGATAATAATTAGGGGGAAAAAAATCGAGTTAAGAACTAAATGAACGAAATAAAAAAATAATAATAAAAAAAACAAGAGATGCTCGCGCGGACAGTAGATGACAAACCCCGGTTGATTTAGCCATATAAGAAATAAAAAAGACAACTGTTGCAGGCTTCAGTGTAAATAAATCGTACAGATATTCTGTGATATAAAACATATTAATAATTAAACGAACTCCCGGTACGTACCGTATTTTATCGCTCTCCGTGTTGCTAAGCTAACTCCGCTAACTGACGCTGAGGTACTGTTAATCCATACGCGCGAGCGACACGGGCTCGCGCACCGAACAAACCAGCAAAAACGCCGTTACTGAAAATGTACAGACTTCACTCTCCAACCTAAACACCTAATCGATTGACATGTTTAAACACCACACACACAGTACACACACACTCTCTGACACATTCACACACACTCACACACAGAGTGGGTTTCACCTTTTAAAACTGCGCCCACTGTGTATTTTCACCCAGATGCTGAGTGACTGCGCATGCGTACTGCGGAGAGCGCGTCTCTCATGAGTACATGGTTGCCAGATTGAACCGACAAGAGCGTTATAATGAGGTTGCCAGAATGTTATGAGTCCTCAAAAACTGATTAAAAATATTCATATTTATTTTAGCTATTCTGGTGCTGAAATTAAAAAGTAGTATTAGAGATATTGGAGCAAATTCTGGACCTAAAAATATTCACTATATATCCAAACGTTTGTGCACCCCATGGCCATTACACCGTAAGTTGAAAGCAAGCGTACAATTCTATAGAATGTCTTAAGCATTAAAGGTCCACCATTGCACAAATCGTGCACAAAGCCAACTTCATGAAGATATGGTGTGTTAAGGTTGGAGTTGAATAACTTAAGTGTCATGCACTGAACCCTGAGTGAACTCAACCCCGCTGGGAACGCCTCTGGGACGAACTGAAACTGGAGCATCCTCGACATCCTGACATCAGTAGCTGAATGAACGCAACTCCCACAGCCATGGTTAACATCTAGAGGAAAGTCTTCTGAGAAGACTGGAGCTCATTGTAATAGCAAAGAGGAATAAACCTGGAATGGGATGTTTGTGGAGCTCATGAATAATCATCACGGATCACAGGGTTCCCCTGTCTCTAAATAAGACAATTTGAAGTGGTTTGGTTTCACACCACTTTAGATTAATGAAGTGAATTCTGAATAAATGAGATAAATTCATTCATTCATCTTCTATACCGGGGCATCGGTAATGCAGCGGTACAGTAGGTTTCTCATCTGCCATGCGGAAAGCCTGGGTTCAATTCCCACCCAATGCCCAAACCCCTGTCACTGAATGGAGTGCCGGATCGGCCTGGAAAAAATGGCAGTGTTGCAGTGAAAGTTGTGTGCAGATCACATGGAAAGACTTCTATACTGTACTGATTTTCCTGTACAATGTTATGAGAGGCCTGGAGACTTTGGTCACAAGTACTTTCTTGTACACAGAGCTAATCTTGCAACTTTTTGATACCACCTCATATGTTTATTGGTTCTGCCACAATATTTTTATGTTGTTAGTTCAATCTGATGAATTATGTAAATTCAAATGAACATTTTATTTGTCACATACTTGCCACAGCCATACACAGTACGAAATGCAGTGAAATGCTTATATGACCTGCAAGTGACCTAGAACTGTTTCACTGTGAAAATTAATTGCACTAGTACAAAAAAGTAATAGAGCCCAGTGGAAAGAGTGGACAGCTTCAGATACCTCTGTGCTCACATCACGCAGGGCCTGTTATGGTCCTGTCACATCAGCACTGTGGGGAAAAGGCCCAGCAGCGTCTCTACCACCTCAGACGCTTGAGAGACTTTAGACTGCCCTCTAAGGTGTTTAGGAACTTTTGTTCCTGTACCATAGAGAGCATCCTGACGGGAAACATCACAAGGCCAGGGAGATAGTGAAGGACCTCAATCACCCCTGCAATAGACTGTTCTCTCTGTTGCGGTCAGGAAAGTGATTCCACTCCCTGAAGGCCAACGCAGAGAGACTGAGGAGAAGCTTTTTCTCGCAGGCTATAGGGACTCTCAACCAGAACTCCACATAGGCCTTAACTGATTGCACTTGCTATGTTTCCTTCAAACATGTGTTGTGAGCACACCAAAATACCAACCACACTAAACATTTGTACATTGCACAGTACACATGTGTTGAATATCATACTGTGTGGTTGTGTATGTGATGAATAAAAATTTGAATTTGAAATTGATACAATTAATTAAAAATAGAACATTGATAAAGAGGAATAAGAATGTGAAATAAAAGAAATAACAGTACTGCTAAGATTCTTTTAAAAGGAGTCGGTTCAAAAGAATGATTCATTCATACAAGATGATATAAAAATATCACCAATTAGTCAGACATTGTAGTTTGCGTCCTCAAGGCCAACACTAACCTCATTAGAAAGCAAGAAGGTATAATGATATGATCTAAATCACCCAGACACAGAGTAAAACCGTCAGCTTTGCCAACCCTGAAGAAATAAGAGTACTGTTTTGACTTCTTTTAGCTCTTTTTTATAAGATGATCGAATAATGTACAGCTGTTTCACACAGGCATATAAAAACATATTCGGTTATCCTGTATATTAGTGTAGGCTTAATTATTATAATTAGAGAAAAAAAATATTTGCTAAATAACAAAATCCTCTCCTCTTGACTAGGAATTCTCCAGGTATAAATATTGATGACTTGATGAAGTGTCTAACACTAATTAGCATTGCCCCCCCCCAGAGGGATATTTCCTCTCTGACTGCAATCGTTAATCAGTGAGGCTTTAAGACTTTGCCAGAGGACACAGTCGACCCTCACACACACGTACAAACACACACACACACACACACACACACACACACACACACACACACACACACACACACACCCTTGAGCAGAGATTATACCTCCTCCAATCTGAACAGTTTGCACTTAAAGAATAAAGAAATATTTCTTTGCTGTAACTATGGTGTGTAATAGCATCCTTATAATCCACTAATGTCATAGAGATCATCATATGAGTTTACTGATAGTTTAGCTTCAGTTTGTCCATCGTCTTTTAGAACCATTTAGGATTGTTTTAGGATTGAGTTAAATATAGTCAGAATAAAGAAAACTGAACACACTGAACCATCTGACCCACATCAGCTTCAGCATCAGTTTGATGATGATGATGGTAATGGTAACGATGATGAGGATGATGGTGATGGCGACAGGGGGCGCTACAGCTCTCCTAGAATAGATTTTGCTTCAAAATACTTCAAGGCCCTTATTAGCATGTAATAACAATCTCTTGGAACTTTATGACTAAGGTATTATTTACAAGATAACAAAATGTACATTTAGCACCTTAAAATTGATTTAATGTTGGTACGTTTTAAATTTCTTTTGAAAGTTTCTGCTGACACAGATCATTTTATTCCATACTTCATGTTTCATTCACACCGCTGCTGTCACACGCACACACTATACCCCCCCCCCCCCCCTTTATATATACTTCTGAGTATAATTACACTTTGCACATTCCTTGGACACATACACTTTGGACATTCTGTGTAATTTATATATTTAATATAGTTTTATTTTATTTAAATTTTATTGTAACTTGTAAATCTGTAAAATTATAGATTTGTACATCTCCATTTTTTTGGCAGTAAAAGCTTCCTCTTTTATTCTATCTTTCCATTTTAGGTCACAAACCGTCATGTAAGCATTTCACTGGATATCAAACTGTGTATGGTTGTGTACATGACAAATACAATTAGAATGTGGATTTGACCTATTTTAAGCAAAAGTTTATTCTTTTCATAGATCTAATTTGATTGTTTTTTTTATTTTTTACAAATACAACAACTATTATTATTATTATTATTAGTAGTAGTAGCAGTAAGTTATGTTGTTTTTTTATGTTTTTGTGTTATTACATTTAAAACAGTAAAAGAAAAGAGGAAAGAGAGAAGAGAGAGTTGAAACAGGAAAAAAAGTGAGCAGAAAGAGAGGAATGTGCAATGGGGTGAGGAAAGAAAAAAGCAACAGAAAAGAGAAGAGACATGAAGTAGATAGATAGATAGATAGATAGATAGATAGATAGATAGATAGATAGATACTACATAAAGAGAGAGATGTAGAAAGTGGAAAGGGAGGGAGAGAGAGTGTGTGCGAGACAGAAGGAGAGAAAGAGAGATAGAGTGTGTGTAAGAGAGACAGAGTGTGTGTGTGTGTGTGTGTGAGAGAGAAAGAGAGAGAGAGAGGGAGAGAGAGAGTGTGTGTGTGTGTGTGTGAGAGAGAGAGAGAGAGAAAAAGAGAAAGGAAGAGAGTGAGTGTGTGTGTATATGAGAGAGAGAGAGAGAGAGAGAGAGAGAGGACAGAAGGTCTACCGTTGTGGGCGGGCTTTAGGACCCCGCAGGTGCGCGGTGTGTGTGTGTGTGTGTGTGTGTGTGTGTTGTGTTCAGTAATGTGCAGTGCGGATGCTCAGAGCGCGCGACCCTCCGCCTGACTCCCCCACCCTTGCGCGCGCTCTCACTCCGCCTGTACTCCCTGCGCGCGCGGAGCCTCACAGCAGCAACAGCACCGCAGCGTTGCCCCGCGAGCCCGAGCGCGAGACCCGGCCGCGCCCCCGCTGCTGATGGCCTCGTCCGCGAGCGGCACGGAGGACGCGCGCGGCGCGGCGTCCTCATCGGCGCCCACGCCCCTCAAGCTGGTGGGCCTGGTGTGCGTGCTGCTCGCGCTGTGCCTGGATGTGGGCGCCGTGCTGAGCCCCGCGTGGGTCACCGCCGACCAGCAGTACTACCTGTCCCTGTGGGAGTCCTGCTGGAGGTCCAGCGGAGAGAACGCGTGGCGGTGCAGCAGCACGCTGAACACGGGTGAGCCAGCGCAACACACACACACACTTACACACACTTACACACACTGTAACCAAACAAAGCAACCGGATGATGCACTTTGATCCTGGATATCTTTAATACAATGTAACATAATATAGATTTCATGATAAAAAAATAATTAAAGTATCGCCAGGATCGTTTTATCACAATTTATCGAGCAGCTTCAGTGACAAAAGCAACGCAAGAAAGATCTTTACACATGATTGTTGTTTACAGTACTTGTTTATCCCGAGGCAAGACCTTGCAGATGAACAGGGTTGATTTCTTTGAAACAATTGTTCATTCATCTTCCACAACTAAGTGTTTTATTAGATTTAATCATGAGATTAAAAACATTTTGATTTGTCATCAAAACATCAAAAATCATGTGATTT
>JAOVVA010000032.1:15560281-15577840 GCA_028565275.1 Leiocassis micropogon
TCTATTGGTGCAGGTGTTTGTTTACATTGAGACAGTAGCGCATTAGTAGATTATTTTAAAGTAGATTATTAAATCTGTCGCATAACTGTTCATAACATCACTTTTACTCCACATTTAGATTTCACTTATGGCGCAGGTTAAACTTCAGACAGAGATCTGAGGACTGATAAAGTTTCATTAAATTCTTTAAATCCAGTTTTGCGTGATGCTGCGACAAAATCTAACAGACAGAGACTGGTTTCGGGTCCTCCAATTTATGGAATGTAAAGATATCATTGAAAAAGACAAATTTTGACCAATGTACAAACAACTATTCTTTTATTTATGTATATTTACATAATTACTATGAATGTGTTATAAAAGCACTATGCATATGGATACCCAACAGATAAAGGTTTAATGCATTCACTAATATTAACAGAAGTGGTCCGTACTCGGGATGTGCTTCCTAATTCATTATGTTATTCAAATTATTATCTCTAAGAGACATAAAGAATGTTATATTGGTTAATCAGTGCACGAAGAGAGAAGTGTATTTAATACGGTTTATATGTATTTATTATTACTGCCATGTGTATTCTCAATTCTGATTGGTCTATAATGTTCTATGAAGACAGCGCTGACAGATACACACTCTAATACGTTATAATGCATCATCGTTTCTAAAGCAAGAGCTTATCCACAGGCAGCCGCTCTAGGTTTTAAAATATAAAACTATAGATATACAAGGAGATACGTGACGTAACATAAATTAATCAACCAATTTCCATACAGATAATACTTCATTTAAATAGAGTTGTAACTACAGTTTAAAAGAATGCTAGGTGGGCCACGCCCATAGTTGACAGCAGTAGAAATCTTTAAACACACACACACACACACACACACACACAGTACTGCAATATAAAATGAATCAGCATGTTCTGATCAATCGGAATTTATTTTCAGCTGTTGTCCTGGTTTCAGTCTTACATGTTTTCATAACATCATTATCATTTAGGATAAAATGTTTAAATTAGAAACAAAATTCTGTCCAAAACTGATATTTTTGATCAGATTAAAATTTTTTTTTATTTCTGATGTTTTGTTATCAGTCACATCGATCCGCCCCCTGAATGAATCACATGTCAGTTATAATCATCACACCAGCTGATCTAGCCGAAAGCAAGTGGTTTACTCACCGACCCAGGACGTCCACAGAGCTGCTTAACACACCGAGCTCGTCCTGCCACACTGCCACACTTTTAGTCGAACCCGTCCATATGTGGAAAAGCCGAAACTAGACGACAAAAGCTCACAAATCCAGGAGCCACCCCGAAACCGAGGCCTAGCCGGTGTCAAACTTCACCATCGTCATGGATTAATAAACAGCTATACGGGAGTACGAGTGGGCGGAGTCGTTCAGAACAAGAGTTAAGTTTGTTATAATAGCATACAGAGGATTACGGACAAAGAACTCATTGTGGAAGGGGGTTTCAAAGGTGTCACATTTACATTAGCTGATCATGCTGGCTTGTCACTTGTGACTGGGAACGTTCAGACAGGGAAGGGACACACACACACACACACACACACACACACACAAACACATACACATACAGGCATTGCAGATGCTTCTAACATTTCGTGCACGCCCAGAAATTATGTAAATAAATGGTGACCAATAGGAAGGCATCAATCTCCCCGTACAGCTACACATACAAATAGAAATCGGGTTAATTATAACCGCCGTTCAAGTCAATCCGGGACTTGTGATGAAATTTCTGGTGAATGAAAGTGTAAAAGCGATTGACATTTACAGAAGACTTCAGGCACAGTATAGTGATGAGACTCTCAGCCGCAATAAAACATGTGAACGGTGCAAAGAATGCCGTACGTCCGTGAATGACGATCCCGCTCGAGGTGGCTTGGCGCTCACTGCAGTCATTTCCTTGAACATTCAGCGAGTGGAACGCTTGATCCTTGAAAATCTAAGTCACCAACTTGCAGAAGAGACACATCTGTCTGTGGGAACTGTACACACAATGATTCACCAACCCCACTTATACATTACAGGAACTTGGCTGGAAGTTATCGCCACATCCCCCGTACAGTCCTGAGCCATTTCCACATGTTTGTCCCATTAACGGAGTTCCTGGGAGGCCGGCGTTTCAGATGTGAATCAGACAGGCGGTCCGATCATGGCTCCAGCGTACTGAGAGAACTTTCTACCTTGACGGTGTCCAAGCACTAGTGAAACACTGGGATAAGTGCATTAGTGCATCAGTGGATTATATAGAGAAATAAAGAGAGTGTTTACTTTCAGAACTGTCGTCTGTTATTCTGCACAATCAGAAGTCTTGCTTTGACTTGAACATCCCTCGTAATATAGTGAATATACTATTACTATTATTACTACATCATTTAGCCTGTCACAGATGACACAGAACTCACAATAGAAGAATTATTTTACCGTGCGAAAGAACTAAATCAGGTCAGTGTAAACCAGCCTTGTGTTAATAACTGCATCAACAAAACAAAACTATGGAGGGTCTAACTAGTACAGCTCTGTCTGAACTGCATTCAGTTTGAATCGAATCACTGTTCAACACTGATATTGATCCCAGTCTTACTACAAATCACATTTGAGTCGAAATGAAAATGAACGAATCATGAATCAATGACTCAGAGAGTCAGCCTGAAGATTCACATCCCTCCAGTAAACGTGATCTGTGCTTGTGTTTGTATTTGTGTTGCAGATTGGCAGATCGCCACATTGGCACTGTTGCACGGAGGAGCCTTCCTCATCCTCATCTCCTTCATGGTGGCCCTGGTGTCTGTGTGCACGTGCAGCAGGAGGCGTTTCTACAGACCTGTCGCTGTCATGCTGTTCGCCGCAGGTGCACGCTCGTTTCTGATCGACTGGCAGCACTCGCTCCACAAGTGTGAATTTAGCCGCATTGGATCGTTAACGATTTGTAACAGTCCTGGACGTTGTTGCCAAGACGACAAGCAACCTCGAACTTGCTCAATGACATCGACAATTGGAAGACTTTCACTTAAATTGTGCATTTTTTCAAATAAATGCATTACATTTAATATTATAAGCTCTGTAATATAAGAGGTCTTTAAAAAAATACTTTCTTCTTTAAAAAATCCTCTCTGTGTGGAGTTAGGTCTATGGAGAGATATTTTTAATTAAAGTCTTAGTAGAAGGATATGAGCTTTAATCCCATTACCATTCCCATAAGCTAATTGCATGAATATAATTTTTTTTTTTTTTAAGAAAATGAACCATGCCTGCTCAAATAAATTCTCTTCAAGTGAGAAAAAAAATCATCCAGTAATATGGGCAGAAACATATTTAGATTTTTACTCTACTCAATAAGTGCTGATCCAGTCTTGATGGTAGCCATTTGAATAAATCATTGCTGATTTGTACATTTTGTTCCAAAACAAATAACTAGCTGAAAGAAAGGAAGAAAGATCAATCTGCCAGCTTAAGTTCAAACGACACCACATAGACATCCAAGATAACTCAATCTGGCTAAAGTAATCCAGTCTAGGTTTAATTATCCTGTATGAAATTATCACAATTAATTTTGCTCAGCAAGTTTTGAAGAATCCGGTTGTAAAAAAATAGTAAAACCCCAGAAAAAAAAAGCCCAGTCTGTGTCCTGGTTGATGGGTTATGTCGGGAGAAAAAGCAGGAATTATGTAAATGTGCTCGCTCGCCGAACCTTTGCTTTAACAGTACACACATGCTCACGACTCAGACGCGTCGTCATCCGTCTCTCTGCGAGGGCGCGTGCATTAACGGAGCAGAACGGCCTACTGGGACTTGTCCTCGGGGCGAGCGAGAAAGTGGAAACAGGAAGTTTGTCTCAGCACCGTACCCCGGCACACAGCTGTTTCACTAATTACTCTTTCTTCGTTTCGAATTAATCACACAGACGCACGCTTAAAAATATTTCTTTTAAGTGGATTTTTGATGCTCTTTGAAGTCACTCTGCTTTGTTCAGAAGCTCATCACAATCCCAATGACTTTCCTCGGAGGAGAGAAAAAATTCACTCCATTTCTTTTTTTCAATTTTTTTTATTCCCAGCCTACTTTTTCCCTCCTCCTCCCTCACGATGAAGTGCCGCTCTTTAAAGTTTGGCTTTGATTTGAACGACTTACATCTGTCAAACTCTTTGCATTGTTCAAATGAAACCAAAATTGCAACACAACCAAATGGTTCCTGCTACTTCCTTCCTACAAGCTATTTTTTGCATCATTATATCATTACTCTTTAACAAATATAGTACAGTATAGTCTAGGATAAGATGAAACCAAAAGGGCTCAGTATTTCTTCCGTTGTCATGCATCAAACAGGAAGAGTAGGAATGCACATCAAAACGACATAAGACCACGTGTGAATGTTTGTGTAAACATATAGTCAGAGTTGTGGCTTTCCTGTCTTTAGCTTTAGAGCTAGATATTTTTAAGCCTTGTGAGCTATGACACAGTTTGTTACAAGAGTTCGCCCTCTGATTAACTCCTAAAACTATATCATATTAGGTTATTTTTAGCTAGCTACAAATTTATAGTCAGATACTAAAATATCAGAGCAAACATTAATGTTATCTTTTTGTGTTTTTATTCACCCCACAGTTGTCCTGCAGGCCTGTAGCTTGGTCCTGTTCCCCATCAAGTTCATCGAGACGATCAGCTTGCGAATATACCACGAGTTCAACTGGGGTTATGGCTTGGCTTGGGGCGCCACCATCTTCTCGTTCGGAGGAGCCATCCTGTACTGCCTGAACCCCAAAAACTACGATGATTACTACTGACCCTGCCGCACGACTCCTTTTTTCCGTTAACCCCTCCCATGCCACACTCCCACCATACTGCTCACGCACCAAACTTTTATTTGCTTCCTGAGAAACAAACAAACAACCAAAAAAAAACCACACAAACTAAGTGCGGAGCACGTCCGATTTCCGGACCGACCGATCTCACGTCTTATGCTGACACCTCATCCATTTACGTTCTTTAAAATTCCTTTTATTAAAGTGTCACTCTGTTCTTATCTCTCCATCACATTTCAGCCATCACTGATCCGTCTCTGATCTTTAAGCGTCGGGTTATGCGGAGAGCTCCGGAAGCAATCATGTGCCGCCGATCCCTGCGGAGAGCTCCATCTGGAGTGGGATTTAGGATCGGACCTGCTGCATGCATACACATACACAGATACACACACTCACACTTATTCTCTACTTTCACACAGATCACACAGAGAGTGTTAGGTTCCTGTAATGAGAAAGCTCACCACTGAGCATATGCTAACCTTCGTTCATGCTGGCAAGTGACAGGTTGTCCATGTCGTTAGAAACACTAAAAGCTATATATATAGCCATTATTTATAAAAAAAAAATATTTAAAATTTGCATAAGACATAATAAGATGCTTATTCGTCATTTGTTTTTGCCTCAAACACTAAACAGGAACTAACTAAGTAGAAATTAAAATTTAATCTATGAAAGGAAACGTTTGGATTTGTCCCGCTACACTTTAGGACCTATGCTAACAGATTAGCATAAACTTAAGAAAATCTTAATTTACACATGGCTTTTCACTGAAATCGTGGCTTGCGCATGTGTAAAAACTTAACAGCCACATGATGCTTTGTGATTTGCTAGCATGAACGTAGGACAGCAGGTGCAAAAGTCTGAGTGCAAAAATATTTACCCCTTTGCTCAAACAATTTTTATTATCATTATCTTTCGAGCACTGAAACATCACGACAGTGTCTAAAACAAGAAACGTTATGTATCTGACTGAGTAGTTTTGTGTAACTAGCTAAGGCAAAATTGCCCCTTAGTGTTAACTAGCCAGTTTTGCCATGAGATTTTTAAAAAATATATGGGATAAATATATCAATATGTTTTTTTTAAGGATATCCTCAAACAAATAACTATTTCTGTAATGATATCTAACTAATTCCTAACATTTGATAAATGGCTAGCTAGCTACAAATAAACCTTTCTCCAGCTAGTTTTGCTGTGAGACGTTTCAGAATGCTCGCTAACTAGCTAGATATCTTCATATTAGTATATCTTCTGATGAATATAATTTTAATTAATATAATCTGATGCTATAGCTAGCGAGTAGATGTGGGATATTTCCGAACTTCAGATCTTTGTATGAGGGTATCCCTTAACAAATGGGATTAACCCGGTTAAGTTAGCTAGCTGATTTTCCTGGGAGATTTAATTTTTGGTAACTGGCTAGCTATGTTTACACTGTACAGTATATTCTCAAAGAAATTAGTAAAATTAGATTAGATTTTCTTGGGGAACTTAATGTGAGCTAGCTAGCTATTTCTGGGTGAGGGTTTCTTCTAATGAATATACATTTGTCTTATGCTAGCTAACAAGTTTGATGTGGCACATTTCAGAACATTTGTTAAATAGATAGCTGTCTATATTATATTAGCATCGGCCCAAAGTTGTTTTTCCTGTGAGACTTTTTCTAAATGTTGGTAACTTGTGTAATGGAAAAATCACATCACACTAGCTTTATTAATATCATAAAATTCTTATAGAAACTAAAATCTTTCCTTAACATTATCTTGCTAATTCGATGTGGGACATTTTCCATTAATAGCTAGTATATATAGTATTTATATTAGTTTATCCTGTAACAAATGGGATGATATCTGATGTTATATAGCCACCTAGACCTTTCTTTTTTTATTTATTTATTTTTATCTTACCTATCTAAGCTTTTTTCCCCATTTTAATCATAGCTAGCTAACTTTGCATGGGCATATCCTCTAACAGGGGATTTACTCTACTGTTAGCTAGCAAGTTTTGCTATGAGACAATTTCAATTTTAGTTATTTTATAGATTTATATATACTGTATATATATAGAGAGAATTTTCTCTGAGTATAGCTAGTTAGCATGGCTGTGAAATGTTAACTGCTAACTTGCTAACTTGAAATGTTAATCAGCTAGCTTTGTGTGGGGATATCCTCAAATGTATCCATCAGGTTTATTTCTTTACTACTGGTTCTTTTTTATCTTTTAATTGCTGGCTATTTTTTTTTTATTTTACCTCATTAGATTGCAGGAAAATAATTTTGCATGAAGATGTTTTCATGTTCCCACCTGTTAGCGAGTTAGCATGACTGTGGGACATTTGCTGGAGTTTGCCGAGTAGCTGTAACTTCTCGAAGGTTTTAATCTTTTAATAAGATGTCCTCTTAATATCTTGCTACTGTGGGATATTTTATGTTCTGCTAGAAAGGGTACTTGTCCACTTTTAATTCCTGCCATCTTTTAACAGCTCTGTGATGATATTTGCGTTATCATCATTACAGCCTCCAGTCAGTGAGAACATGGTCTTAATTGATATTCTTAAAAAAAAAAAATCTTTATAGGAATGTAATTAGACAAGATTGTGTTCCTTAGCTTTATTGCACTCAGACATTTGGACCTGACTGTACAAGGAACTTGAGACGATTATGAAAGTGTATTATATTCAGAGAGAAACCTCGAGGTCACCTCGAACTTGGTAGAGATTTGTTTATATGACATATTACAATGTATTTTCACTGTAGCTAAAGTCAGGGTTATACGAGTAGAATACGATTTATGGCTAGAGCATGCTAAGTGGAGCAACATGGGTTAATTAGCTTTTCTGGAAATAACTGTGAGGTTCATTAGTGCACATGTAAGAAGTGCATTCACTTTATGATAAGTGTGTGTTATGAAACTAATAGGGCTAGCGGTGATTTTATTCTTAACTTTATCTTTTCATTTTTGTCAGATATAGCGTAAAACCAAAAAAAAAAAAAAAGGCCAACGCTACATCTGTTGTCTGCTGTTCAGATTCAGGCATCTTAACCTGCCTTCACTATTTTTACACCATGACTGTCGGTCCTGAGAATTTTCGTCTGTGGTCACTGTTCTTCTTTCCTTCCAACTGCAAACTTTTTTCTAAAAGTTAAATTATTATTAAGTAGACATGTGCCAGTGTCAAAATGTTCACCTTATACATTATACTTGTTTAACTTTTTAATTACCATGCATGATATTAAAATACAAAAAAAAAAATGAAAATACTACAGCAAATTATTCCTTAATTACCTTATCAGTAACATAATTTTGAAATTTCAATGGACTAGACAGGAGATTTCTCACAAAATAAAGGGCCTGCAGCACAGCAGCTGGTTAACCACTACTATATACAGTACTCACTATTCACTACTCAGTACTACACAATAGTTAAAACTCAGTAGACAGTAGTCACTTTTTGGCTCATGTCAAAAAAAGGTTTAATTACCAATGATCATTAAAATGAGAAAAAACTACAAAGAAATGTTAGCTATGGGACATTTATCACCATAATACTCAGCGTGCGTATATACTTTTGTAGCGTTCAATAAAATAAAATTTTAGGGCAAAATTAAATTCATCAAACTAATTCAGATTTCACAATCAGTGCCAGTTATTTGCATTTTGAAGACTTCTGATATAGTCTATAAATTTGAACCAGAAATGAAAGAATCAAATTTAAATTTGTTTCACCAAGATTCAAATTTATTTGGTATTTCATGCCTTTGTTACTGTTTGGTGAAAAGTTTTGGTGTTTTATGTTGAAATTGTCATTTTCAAGTTATATAAAATATATCAAGGTAAATTTGAATTCACCCATGCTCGATTTCAACACGATCCTACATCAAAAATGTAAAGTTGCGTTTACATTTTACAAAAATGTAAAATTTAGCAAATCACATTCAGATTCACCCAGTAATTTTAGTGACTACTGATTGGCTGAGTGCCAGTGTAATGCATTTCTAACACGCTTAGGTGTGGTGTTTAAAATCTGAATCAGAATTTTAATATTAAATTCTAAAGTTGTGAGAGTTAATTTTGACTCATTTTAAAAATCCATATTCTTCCACTTTTACATTTCAGGTTTACACTTAATTTGAATAAAATTCATTTGAATCCAATGTTGATAATTTTGAATTTTAAATATCTTAAAATTAAATAAAAAAATATTTGTAGATCAAATTATTTGATTTGTATAAATTGAGATTTAGGCAGCAAAACAGCTTCTTGAGTGTTGCGTGGCCCCAGTGGCAGTTCTGTGCTCAGCAAGGTATTCATTTGGAAAAAATTAATTTATATATATATATATATATTATTTTAAGACTACTGTTATGCTGGTGTAGAGCTTGTGGAAGCTTGTTTGGAATGGAATGTGAGTGCACGTTATGTTTTTTTTTTCTTCCATTTTTGATTTGAACACAAAATCGGAAATCATCTTGCTGTTCTAAACAAATACTGAAAAAGCAAGTGGCTTTCTTGTTTTATATTTGGTTTTATATTGAAAAATGAATTAACAAATGATACATGGACTGAAGCTGAATGAAATGATGAACATGAATTCCAATTTAATCCGATTTAATTTGAGAACAACCAGAAGTACAAAATTCTAAATTTTTATTCTGCTGAAATAAGAATTTAATTCCACCACTTGCTAGCTACAAACCTCGCTTACCTACCTGGCTAACTTTTAATTACTCTTAGAAATTACAAAGACAAGTTTAATAGCTTAAAAATGCGCTACTAACAGGAAAACTAGATCAGCTTGGCTCACAAACCAATTTGTATAATTTGAACTTTAAAACATAAAATTTGATGATCAAAATATAATAAATTTTCAAATCCTAGTGGCGCAAAAACATTAATTCCACGCTGCTGAAATGAATCAGCGTATACTGCCTAAAGGAATGGAAGCACAAACGCTGCCTTGGTAACGCAGTCTGCGAATACGGGGAGATTTACATCACCTAACGTAAGGATATTACACGCATTAATTACGCCTGTTTAATACCCTTACACAGGCGTAATTACGCTGACGACGGAAAGTGTTGATTCTGCATAGTAGCAGCTCATTCACACAGATGTGTCGCTTGGGTAATTAAATAATTACTATGGTGAGGTTTTCTGTGCGGGCTAATGCGTTTATTTGGTGTTTATGGAAGGAGTCTCCAGTGTCAGCACTAAAACTGTTAATAAGTTTAAAGACAGCTTCAAGACAATCGACAAATTAAACCGAATAACATGGTGGTTCCTTGAAGTTTAAGGGTTCTAATGAACAAAAATCTCAGAATTGTCTTCAAATCTCTGTGATATAAGAGGAATAAAACACATCCTGTACAACTGAAACACCACATGTCTAATTGCTTCCCAAATGCAAGCAACTGGAGAAAAGAAACGAAGTATACATGTGTAGAAAATGTTTAATATTCTATGAAACGTGTAGGTCATGTGATTTAGCCGAGCCTTGCTAATAGAATAGCTTCTGATCAATATCTCACGAGTCGATTGATTAATGAAGAGCACAGGTGGAGTACAAGACTGTATTCCTCAGCACTGTCGAATGAATGTGTGTGCGCGAAAGGGAATGGCATGAAACATGTGTGTGTGTCTCTGTATGAGAGCATGATTATTTATGAATTCTGCTGGGGGCCTTCTTTTCCCCCCAAACTCTAAAATGGAGCTGTGCCCTGAATTTGATTTATATACAGTAACAAATAAAATGGGTTAAAAAAAAAAACATACTGCTTGCATTAATAGTGGCAGCTTGAAAACAGGAAATGCGTCTGCTGTAATCGGAAAAAAAAAAAAAAAGTTTCCTCACAGCGCACAGGCAGCAGCTCTCGGGTCTCATCAGCGAGAAGTTTGTGTCTTCAAACATGGTGTGATGGGCAAAAAGGAGAGTCGTCTACAACTACACGCTTGCTACGCCAGCCAAGAAATTTCTGATATTTAACAGATGGACCATATCTAATTTGGGAAAACATATATGTAAAATAATAAATAAATAAAAAAAAACACACTAAATGAAATATGCACAGATTAAAGCTCATACAATATAAAGTAGCAATGACATCATCAGCCATGCTGTTATAAGTCCAGATTCCCTTATGAACAGCAAGTCACTTTGAAGCTGTTTGATGTTTGTTTATGCGGAATTAAATCGTAAAATAAACCTTATTAATAAATTTGCATGCGTCAAATGGCAGGCTGTTGTATCAAAATATAAATAAATAAAAAGTTGTAAACTTTAAAAGTACTGGGCGCAAAAGTAACCACTGCACAACTCAAACTAAACAAAATAAAACGCACAAAAACAAACAGAAGAATAGTTATCTTCTGGAAGTTTCTCTTCAGTTCGTTACTTCAAACATTTCACAATAATAGTAAATTGAAAGGTTAAATCGTTAAAAAAAAAATTTTTTTTTCAGATGAAGTATTTTGTACTCTATATACGGTAAGATTTCATTTTAGCTTTGTCAGCATGCTAGCTATAGTAGCATTATTAATTTTATTGTACTGAAAAAGAAGCGGTCTCTGTTTCTATGGATACAACGTCTTCAATTCGATTTATAGGACCAACTGTTTGATTTGTCATTAGCAGATATATTTCTTACAGGTTTTAAAGTATTAAAACTACTGAATGTATCTAATCTGCATTGAAACACTGTGTAACTTGTGGTGGTGTTTGTTTAAATGTCACGTCATTCAAAGCGATCATCTTTTTTTTTTTTTGTATCTGCTGATCTTGGGCTCCAAACTCCAGGCCAGCAGGTGGCGGTGTTGCACCAATCGCCCATAAATTCAAAAGTATAAAACCCTGATACTCTTACCAAATGTGGAGGATTGAAGCGGTTTGCGTTTTCTGCAGAAAGCGCTGTATCTTTTTAAGGATTTCATTCATTTTAAATAATTTAATATTTGAAAGTTCCTAAATAGTTCAAATCTTAGAACCTAAATAGTTCAAAAAGTGTGAATCAAAAACTGACCTGTCGATTCAATTAATCACAGTCGATTAATACAAGATCGATTAAATTGCACAGCCTCATCACTCCGATGGAGTATCGCAGCTAGAGTAATACCTCACACGATTTCTTAAAACAAGGCTAAAATTAGATTTAAAAAAATGTTTAATGTTAAAAGTTGCATATAAAATACATCAGCGCTGTTCGCTCAACAAAATCCTGAACTTGCCTGCCTTCAAATGCATGTACATAAAATAGCGCTTGTTAAAGTAACAAGCTATAATATGAAAACCTCGGCGTTCGTCTCCATCCGCGTTCAGAATGAAGAGCTCGAGCTGCAGGTGTGTCATCACATAGAATCAACTCCTTTATTAAGTACAGCAACGTGATGCATTTGCACAGGAAATAAATCAACACCTTTGAACACAGAATACAGTATGGCATAATATGCTTAAAAGTACCAGGTAGGACAGAATGCATGTGCACTTTTGTCTCTTAGTGTTCTTCACTCTCCACCAGCGCATACAGTGTGACGGCTACAGTAAAGTCCGGTCGGCTCGGCTCGGCTTCCCGTCTACGCGTAAACACGGCTGTCTCTTTCTGCCTGGAAAAGTGGCCACGCCCGGTCTCTTCCTCTTTCCCACCCTCCCTCCCTTCCTTCAAGTGAAACCACGCCCTCTTCGATTCAGTTTCCTCCGAAGCCGACCAGTCCCCGTTTTGTTCGCTTAGGCTCGCCTGATCATTTTTCAGGAGGAAAGAAAAANNNACTCTGCTGGTGTGTGGATTAAAGCAGGGGTAAGGCGAGGGTGGGGAGGGGGGGGTATGTGGCCCGATTTAGGCCCGACATTGTGGGGTGGGGCTTGATAAAGGGGTACACGGGTTTGGTTGCAGCTCCTTCAAGCAGGGCCTGGAAAGGTGCATGATGGGGAAAGGAGGCGTGAGGTCGAAGGGCTGAGGGTCGAGTTGTGGGCGGTGCCGTGCTGAAAGGGGCGGGGTTTTCAGGTGTAGCGCGGCATCTCGCACTGCTCGCAGCGGTTCAGAGCCGGGTGGTTGAGGAAAGTGCAGCTCTCACAGTTCCACTGGGCGCCCTCGAAGTCCTCGTCTCGCTGTGGAGCCGGCTTCGGCCTCGGCCCTGGTCCTCCTCCTGCACCTGCTCCTCCTCCTCCTCCTCCTCCTCCTGCTCCATCTAATACAGACAGACAGAGAGCGAGAGAGATTTAACAGCACAGAAGGCACGGAGAGAAAGAGAGAGTGAGCAAAAGAGGAAGACAGAAAAACAAAGAGGCAGAGAAAAATAGGGTGAAAAACAACTCGAGAGAAAGAAAGAGAGGAAACTTCTGACTCATCGTTCAGCGGCGAGGTCGAGAGACGTTGCGAGAGATGACGAGAAACCAGTAACACGATATCGTAGCACTTCACCTTCCCATCTCCGAGTCAGAGGAGGTCAGAGAGGATTAAAGCGAGACAGTGAGCAGAGCGAAAGACACTAAGTGCTAAATTTAGTGAGGGGGGAAAAAAATGTAAAAAATCAATACGGCATTTAAGGAGCAGAGCGGATGGAGGACGTTTCCTAGTGCAGCTCACGGGACGAAGAGTAGCAGGTCCTGTACAGCATCGCTACAGTCTTACTCGTCTCTTTAGACCACAGCGCGCCTGATTCATATAACAAAAAAAGTTGTCAACTTTACAAGCACAGGGTGCAAAAGTAAACACTGCACTACTCAAAAAAAAAAATTGGGGGGGATGTTTCTCCTTGATTCGTTACTTCATCAAACTTTTCAAAATAATACTAAAAGATTAACCTAGCAAAGCAAAAAAAATTAAGCACTATGTTTCCTCAAAGCAATTATTTGAGGAAATTATTTTCCAGTAAATCTTTTTTCTCTCAGATGAAGTATTTTGTACTCTATATACAGTAAGATTTGTAGGCATGCTAGCTAATAGCATTACTGATTTTGTTGTACTAAAAAAAAAAGGGGGCGGTCTCTGTTTCCGTGGATACAATGTCTTCAATTCGATTCATAGCACTTTTACATACAGTTTACTGTCTGATCTGTCTCAAGCAGATGTATTTATTACAAATGTAAAAGTACTAAAATGACTTAACTTCTGTTGTTGATTGATTAAATGTCACATTTTGTTCAAAGCGATTATCGTCTTTTTATCTGCTGATCTTATCTCCAGGCCAGCAGGTGGTGGTGTTGCACCAATCACCCATAAGTTCAGTGATACTCTTGCCAAACGCAGACGATTGAAGTGGTTCGTGTTTTCTGCAGAAAGCGCTGTATCTTTTTAGGGAATATATTAATTTTAGATAATTTAATATTTGAAAGTTTACATAAATAGTACCTAAAAACTAAATCAAAAACTCTCAAAATTCTCAATAACAGCGCAGGTTTATATGAATATGCACGTTCTTATTCGCTAGCGTTTCTATAGTAACGGCTTCTTCACCAGAACTAAACAGTAGTGTCTGTTTGGCCTTTATGGAAGGAGTCCCCAGTGTCAGAGAGGTGAACTTGGACGCTTCTGTTTAAATGTTGTTTTGTCTTAATAAGTCCAACAGAGAGAGAGAGAGAGAGAGAGAGAGAAACACTGGTGAGGGAACGATGGTGTAAAGCGGACATGGCGTATGTGAGAACAGGAACTGAATCTGAGGTTTCACGACATGCAACAAATACAACTACAAGTGGATTAAAAGTGCGATGTTTCGTACTTTAATAAATAATTGTTTCCAATGTGAGGTGGATTAAAACGTTCCAGGACGTGCTGTTTGAGGAGCACACACTTTTTTTTTTAAGAATCGTGACGGCGGTCTCTTACATCTATTATTATTTTTAAATGGAAATTAATACCAAAATATGTTTAAGTAGATGATTTCATAATATAATAATAATAATACTACTACTAATAATCATCATCATCATGTCAGGGATGATCCATGTGTATATTTAACTAGTTTATAGTAACACAAGTTGTACAAGATGGCTGCCAGCATGAGGTATCAGCGTTTAGCCGCTATTCAGCGACATCAGGAAGTCTCGCCGTGTCCTAAACCACATCAAACCGGATATGGTTTGTGGTTCATAGTTACAGAAGAATAAATCTTTTAAATGTCTATACTTCCAGTACTAGTTAGCTACATGAAGCTCAGAACTCCAGTGCTCATAGCTATAGCAGATTAATCTCTAAAGGTTAATTCCTTTAACAAGATCCTCACCTTTTTTGGGCGGGACGACGGGACCCGGCTGGATGTTATCGTAAAAGTTGTTCATGGCTTTCGGGTCAAACTTGCCTGAGGGGGGGAAAAACATTTTATTGAATTAATAAATAAAAAGAGATAAAATCCACGCATCCACCTGCTATCATGTTTTCCTCATATACAGTACAGCTAATTAAACTCTAGCAACTAAATCAGCGTGCTAAAGCTAAAAACGTTGTTTACAGTAAAGAAGAAGAAAAAAAAAAAACATGCCAGACTCTAAGAATAGCATTAACCTTATTAACTTATAAGGTATTAACACAAATAACTGAAACAGGGACATTGCTGACTTCATGGCAAAAAACTTCAGTGACTCCACAGTTACAGTTTCAGTCATTATAACTGAATGAACTCAAACGTTAAACTACAGCATCACAAAAGTCTCACACACTTGGGAGAATAATCAATTCTGATAGTGGAAATACAACGTAAACTCGTAAGTCTCTCAGGACCGTCCACCACCTCCATGGTTTACTCTCCTCAACCTTTCGGCTAGTTGGTTCCACCAGTCATGGAAGAACGCGTGTTTGCACATTCTGTTGTATAAAAGCAATCTCACATAGTTATAAGCACAGTTGTAATGCGGTCATAGGCACTCCCTCTTGTGCGAGATCGCTAAACATGCACTGATATTAAAGCCTAAAAATAGTGAGATTTAATTTTTGGTCCATCTCAGCCACCGCTCGTCTCATCTATGATAATACAGACTTACCAGAAACGTGAGACTTAAACGCAGCATGTTCAGCGCAGTTATAAAGCGGATGTGGTTTTGAACTTCTTCAAGCGACAAATAATATTAACTGGAGAGTGAGGAACACCATTAATTATTTAGAGGATAAAATGATCCTAAAAGCTAGCAATAAAAAAAGGAAGAAAACGACGGCTGCTGAGGACTGAGCACTTATGAGGATCTTTTTCCCCCCCTCAGCATTTTCTCACATTTTTTTCTTATCTTTGTGTAATATTAAGATTAGCTTGATGATCTGAATCATTTAAGTGTGACAAATATGGAAAAAGGGGGTCACATACTTTTTCATGGGACTATATATATATATATACACACACACACTACCAGTGAAATGTTTGGACACACCTTGGCATCCAAGGCGTCCAAAATATACAATAATATTGTATATTTTTTAATTATTATTATATATTCAATATATAATAATCTGCTCTAATCTGAGGTTCTGTTTGTTAATCAGTGATTTCTGAGGCTGGTGACTCTAAACTTTTTGTTCTTGATTTCCTGGGAAGGTCTTCATGAGAGACAGTTTCATCATGGTGCTTGATGCGGGTCACGAATGCACTTGAACAATGCTGTTCTTGAACAGAACTGCTGACCTTCGACCTCTTGCTTTGGAAATTTCCTTCGGGATTAATAAAGTACCCGTCTATTTATCTATCGTAGAATAACAACTGACTGTTGTTGTTAATTAATCATCCTAATGCCATGTGTGTTGTTTAATAGTTTCGAAATCTACAGTATTGTTTTAGAATGTAGAAAATAAATCACAAAAAAAAAGAAAAACATTGCAATAGAAGGTGTGTCCGAACTTTTGCCTGGTAATGTTTTTTTTTTTCCATGGCTGGCTAGGAAGTTGTTGTAAGTGTTCATTTCCCTTCCCTTATGGAGGCTTTTGGGACGTCCTGTACATTCCCGTGTAATTATGCCATGAAGCACTTCGCTACAGTAGGACAAACTTTACAGAAAATAGAAAGGACTCTACGATCAATGCAATTTGCACAAATTGATTTTTTTTTCTTCTTCCTTGCAACAGAAGCCAAAGCCACATCCGCCAGAAAGCAGAAAACGTAAGACAAATTAAGGTACGTACAGTCATTAATAACAAAATCTATATTTGAGCTAAATATAGAGACAAGCCGGTTAATAAAAACTGAAGTTCTAATAAGCTCGAAACGTTCTCTGCTCACTAGGACAGGCAGCGAATCGAAACAAAACATGACAAAAGGAAAGGGGCGGAGCTTCTGGGCTGTCAGCGAGGTCAAAGCACACCTCCCATCTGCGACTGTCCAATTCATCACCACATGCTACCGTACCTCTGACCCGTTTATATTTTTACCCTTCATCCATTTATTAGAAAAAGTTTCCCCTGTTTTTTCTTGTTTGTTCTTAAACACCTTGCCGTGAGTCAAACCAAACAGCACGTCTGGAAACGATGTGGACAGTCGCTGGTCTGAGGTGTGCTTTGATCTCGCTGATATTAACCGACAGCCTGAAAGCTCCGCCCCTTTCCTCCTGTCATGTTTTGTTTCGATTCATCCTCAGGATTTACCTCGAGACTGCAGCAGGTCCGTCTCCTTCAGCGTGCAGTCGATGTCGATCTGCAGCTGTCTGTTCTGCGTCCGGATCCTGGTCATCTCCTCATGCTGGAATACACACACACACACACACACACACACATTGCTTTTACTCCACCAAACACGTTTTATTACAAAAGATAATCACACGAG
>JAOVVA010000032.1:15589703-15610501 GCA_028565275.1 Leiocassis micropogon
TGTCCCCCCCCCCCCCCCCCCCCAACACCCAAAATCTCACCACATAGCTGTCGTCAAAAATAGCCGGGGGTCACATGGACCCTCACCGACAGCGGTTAAATTTAGGTTTAAGCTCTGCATCTCGTGCTGGGATTTAACGCGAACGTTCTCAGGACTTTCTGTTATCTTGTTCTATAAATCGCTAGAAGCTCTACTCATTAGCCTTTCATCATCTTCACATTTGTGATATTGTGAAAATGTTTTACGATAGTTTGCACCACAACGATTATTTGATTTAAGGCATATAAAGAAAAACAGTCTCCAGTGCCTTGTAGGAAGTCTTTAAGTTTTTAAGGGGAAAAAATCAGACAACTCCAGGACATTTTTGTTTATTCTTGTCAACAACATAATCTTCTCCAGCTTTTCTTTTTCTTTCTCTCACTTGAAGTTAAAAACAAAACAAAAGAAAAGCTGGAGAAGAAACGAGTGGTTATAGCTGCTGTAACATAAGTGAGAACAGGAATGAAATCCCTCTGCAATAAGAGATGTAACTGACTACAGAGGACAGAATAGAAAAGTTGTAATTGTTGGAAAATAGTTGTGGTGTCAGAGGAATTCAACACTTTTGGACAGGCTGTAATAGGAAAACAATACATTTTGCTGTAACAGGAACATCACACCACTCTATAGGCATTTCCTTTCAAAAGCTAACTAAAGTTTTATGACATCACAGATTCACAATTATAACTCTTATGCTATAAAAGACACAGAAACATAAGTGTACATGGTGGTGTTTTGAAATGTTGTGTTAAATTTAATGATGTTTCCTGAAAAAAAATAAATCACATTTGATTTTGTGTTTTTGTCTAAAACCATGCACACTCGCTGTACATAAAAAATAAAATAAAAAGTTGGCCATAGGTTACTTTAACATATGGATACTATACTAATTTTACTAAAATAAAAAAAGGAATAAAAAAAAACAACGATTTCATTATTTTAATTCTATTTCTATGAGAATATTTGACTTGGGTGAGCATGGCTTTGGATAGTTTCTCAACCTCAGATATATTACAAAATTTTAACCAGAGGTGGGTGTGGATAGTTTCTCATTCTCGGCTACATCACTTTATTTCATAACAAGTCTCAACTAGAGATTTGCAAAAAAAATTTTTTTTTTTGCACCTGCTTGAGATATTTTCTCCTGAAGTTAATTGCTGTGAATACTGCAGTTACTAAAGATGCTGTAAATATATCCCGCAGAACTGAAACTTCATTCTGCTACATAATGTTAACTAATGATGTAATCGTCCTCATTTATTTCCTTAAATTAAGCTTTTAATCTGACTTCGCTCATTTTACATTCACATGTCAGTAAAAACCTTTGACATTTTTGTCTGTTGCCCTTGGATTTTTTCGGATAAGGTTCTTGTACCTGTATTTGGATGTGCTTCGAACGCATTATCTGTTCATTCCACGTAATGTATCCGTATTCAGATTAGCCCCTACCCTAAATGAATCTCTAATATCAGATTAATAACCTCATGCATTAGTTCATGATATTACAGTGATTTGGTGGCATTTGTCCCATCATGCAGTATTTTTAAAACAACTTATGAGCGAGAAGCTACACAAGTCTGTAACACTCCACCAAACACATGCATCAGTCTTCCTGAAATAAATGTAGGAGGAGTCACAACACTTCAATAATAATATAATACAATACTGTACATGGGGGTGGGGGTGGGGTGTAGCCTACATAGATTATGTCTGATGTAGAGAACTCATATTTCTAATAATTGTGTCTTTGTAGCGCTGTTAGTGTCTTCACATAGTTAGTATCGCCACTTTAACTGAGTTTCCGTTGGCCAGCAGAAACATTTCCGTTTCATTTGGTTTCACACTGGAGCTAATAGGCTAATGAAGCTGTTCGTGCCTTCAATCAAACATGTTAGCAAAAAAGCTGGTCATGGGTGGAAATAATCTGAAGTAAAATATAATCACGGTATGATCCGTAAAATTTAATTTAAGCTTTTCCATGGCTGTCAGACAATAGTGAAATGAAAGATGGAGTCTACTGTGGTGATGTGTGGATCTACTCTTATTTTCCCTTCTGGAGGAGCTAGCTGGCTAATAACTTCCAAACAAAAACCTTTTTTTCACCATGGTAGCCACACATTTTACCAAACTGAAATCATAACGATGACATCATTAAACGTTGTTATAGTACTGTAATGTACGTGTACAATCAGACTCTGTGTTAGCATCTCTGTCTTATGCTAACAACCCACAGATACGCATTGGGAATGATGATAATATCTTTCAGAGGAATTCAAAACTGAAACCTGTTCCATCTAAAGCTCTGAGTCATTGAAAATCATTTCTATAAATACATGTTCACATTTTGGTCTACCAGCTTCGTTGACATTGTTACACTCCGCCGTCACGTTCTCACTTACACCAAGTGGTGAGTCATAAATCCAGACTTGGTTTCTAACACAATGGGTTCTTGTCATCAGTTTCAATTAAATTGAACTAAGTCACAGAAGCAAAGTGTGTGTGGATCCGGTGTGTCAGTCATACAGCCGGAGTCTAATTTAAAATCATATTGTGGACCGTAATTAAATTGAAAGATATTGATAAAGAAATAATGAACTCGAGTTACCTTTAGGGGGCAAAATGGAGTGATAAACCCAAGGTAAAAACACTGCTACTGATTTGATTCTTCATTTCTAGGTTAAAAAGACTGACATGTAATCTGGTTGAGTCCATTTCAGCTCCAGGTTGTACAATCTGCACAATTTTTAAGGGGTCAATATTTATGCAAGGCACTGTTTGGTAATTTTTTTGTAATGATAATAATTTGTTTTATGGTAAGGGTATGTGTTCTGATTGATTACACATTCAGATAAATGTTGGAGTCGTTGGTCACCGATTTGACATTACGCGGGATGGCAAGGTGGGCAAAAAATATTTTGGGGGGGAGACGCATCCTCTATGCCTAGATTGTGGTCTTACATTCTGTCAGGTGTGGAAGGAATTTGGCAAGGCATACTGTAGATGCAGATGTAAAGACAAGTCCGACCCACTCGAGTTTAGGTCAAGTGCATGGGTAGTTCAGAGGTTAGGGTATTAGACGATGATTCTGAAGGTCCCAGGTTCAAACCCCATGACCACCAAGTTGTCCCTGTTGGGCACTTAAGCAAGGCTTTTAACCCCCAACTGCTCAGATGTATAATGAGATAAAAATTTAAGCTGCTCTGGATAAGTATGTTGTAAAGTGCAATATTACATAAGTTCAGTTTGGTGCCCCTGGTATAGCTAGTGTTAGTTTCCCTAAAGTGTGATTAATGTATTAACGTGCCTAATTATACCTCCTTAAAGTGTTCTATACTTTGAGTTCTATTGATTCTGTTCTCTCTGTTCTTCCTGCATGCTGCTGCACCACAGGCTTCATCTGAAAGATCCATCTTTAGGCCTCTTTCTCCCGTCTAATAGAAACACCAGAATGACCGACGTCATAAGCCTCGATAAAACAAAGCACATAAATAAAAAGACTCAGGAGGAGAAAATGAATTGCGTGACGGAGGAAAAAGAGACAAAGAAGGCCGTCAAGACGAGAAAGCGTGAAAGGCCGCAGAAGAGCTCAGAGGCCGGGATCACTGAGGTGGCAAACATGAACGAAGTTGGAAATTTCGAGGACATCTCGACGGAAAAGGGTGAAGCCAACCTGACAGACGTCGCACTGAAGCAGGAGGTATGGAGGAGGCAATTACCTGCAGTTTTATTAAACTCTTCCCCGAGAATGGGCAGATCTTTGATCGATTAACATAGAAATTTGTACATATTATAAAAATTAGAAATTGAAGATTTTTCAATAATTGTTATTTGTATAAAGTGATGATCTAGCTCAGTAGATCATGCCCAGTGGATGTAAATTATTCCCATAGACAACATCCTTCTTTGAACACCTTCCTCAGTTTTGACCGTCCTTGTTGTTGTCCTCTTGTTTGCTTTCTCTCCAAAAGAGACTTCTTAAGTCCAACAAACCAGTGCAGAAGAGCTACATCCCGAAAACGGGTAAAGGGGATGTAAAGAGCAAGTTTGAGGCCATGCAGAAGGTCAGGGAGGAGAGGAACCGCACGAGGAGCGAGGATGAGCAAAAGAAACGCAAGGAGCAGTACATCAAAGAGCGAGAGCGGCTCCGCAAAAAGGATCTGGTCAGTATGCGAGATGGAAAATATTATGGGCCAAAAACTAAACCGTGTTAATTCTTAGCAGTCCTTGGTCATGTGACTGTAGGAGAGCCAATCAATTTTTTCGCACCATTTTTCGCAGATGATCCCCCCAGATAAACCTATTCTAACCTCACAATAACCTGCTGTCTTATCTTCTGCAGATAAAAGAGCTTCTGGCCTCCAGCGACGAGGAGGAGGAAGTAAAACCAACCAAGACTGAGAAATCGTACGTCCCCAAGATCATCGGTGAGTCAGAATCCACAAAACACACCGACACCTGTGTCCTGAACGTGTCCAAAATCCGAATCTACATCTTCTGTTAACTCCTAATACTTCTGATTCTGTCCCTGATGTGTCCACAGGCAGCGTGAAGGGGAAGTTTGCTGAGATGGAGAAGCAGAGAGAGGAAGACCAGAGGAGGAAGACGGAGGAAGAGAGGAAGAAGCGCGTCACTCAGGAGGCGTTGGAGAAGGCCAAGATTAAGAAAGAGTTAGCCAAGAAGGCAGAGGAGGTGAGTGAGCAGATTTAGGGAAGGAGTCTCCAGTGTCAGAGTTTAAGATGTACGTATGGTAAAGGTTTCTGAAAGTCTTCCAGAAGAGGAAGTTTGGAAACATGATAGCAACAAGATGAGGTGTGTTTGGAGTCAAAAAGAGGCTGGTAATAGAGTTTATAGCTGCTATAGTAAATGTATTAAAGTGAAACGAAAAAGTATATAACTATAAAAGTTTGTACTTATTTAAAACAAAAAAACAGAAATAATGAGAAAAAGCAAATCTCTCCATACTTTCTGTATCTTTGGAGATTTCATGTCCGGTCGAGGAACCAGCTGGTGTTTGCAAAGTCAAAATTCACTTCAGAGTGCTAACACATGGTGTGTGGAAACTGGTTTAAAACAGAGTGAGGAATGTTGTGTTGTTTAACACTGGAAGTGTGTTTAATTCGATCGGTATCAGGGAATAAATGGAATGTCATAAACTTGACATAAACAAAAGATTAATGGTCAGAAATAAGAAAACATTCACGTTACTTGTTTAAAAATAAACATGGCATTCACGCAGACCAATTGTCTCCGTCGCATCTGCCCCAGGACTGTAAAACTGGCAGGTCCAGACGACATGTGACTGGCAACTGTTTCCCACACGCTCTAAAACCAGCCGTCAGCCACTTTTCGGGACTGAATTAGGCCCTGCTATCAGAGCAGACAGAGGCAGCTGAGCCAGCGGAACGCCGAGGCCTTATCTACAGCTCGCCTCTCTGTGTGTCAGGCAAAGTGTGTGTCGAAGCGGGGCGCAGGAACACACACACATCAGTTCAGAGTTTCTAATGCATGAAAGACGGAAAATCTGGACGTGTTTATGGACCTCTTTTAGTGAAAACTGATGGTCAGATGATGAAGTTATTCGTGCTTAGTGAGATGAAAGAGTGTTAAATACTCTTTAAGCGGTAACACACAGGCAAGTGTTTGGTTTTTTGGGATTTCTGCTATCAATCAAATGCTGCAATCTTCGGTAAAAAAAAAAAATCCAATAAGACCTTAAGTGCTTTACTAAGACTTTTGGATTCTTTAACCAAAATATGTCTTTTGTACATGATTTGTAAACTTTATACCACAGGACGGAGACACCAGCGTCTTGGTGCAGGTCGTCCCGACTAAATCTCAGAAGCAACCCGGGAAGATCAAGATGAACTTCGAGGACATAGAAAAGAGTCGAGAGGAGGAGATCAAGAAAAGAAACGAGGAGGAAAAGAAGAAGAGATACGATGAGAACCGGCGCTCGTTCAGAGAGGCCAAGCGATGCTCCGTCTCCACGAACCAGGTCAGGAAGATGGTGGAGATGGATCGGTGATTGTAATAAAGAGGAAAAAAAAAAGAGTACAGTGAAGATTTAATCAGAAACCAGGGATGATGTTTAATCTAATGTGTTTTGCTTTTGCAGGATGATGAGGAGACGCAGGGGAAAGAGAAGGAGCGCGTGACTCCAGGAAAACTGCGTCTGACGTTCGAGGAGCAGGAGAAGGAGCGGCAGGAGCAGCAGAGGAAGCAGGCCGAGGAGGAGGCCAAGAAGAGGCTACAAGAGGAGAAGAAAGCATTCGAGGAGGCCAAACTGGGCATGGTACAAACTTTAATCTTACTTTTTAATAATAAATTAATGAATAATTCTGAGATGTGATGAAACATCAGCAAAACATGTTAGTGTCTGTTAGTGTCACATCACACTGTTGTCGATTATTTTTTCCGTAATGGCAGAACACGGAGTGTTTGATTCCTGACCCAAACGACAAAGATAACCTGATCAAATTAACATTCTTGTAAGAAAAAAAAAAGAAAAACTGTAACTTTTAGGAAAAAGTAAACCTGTCTCTGATTTGTGTCCTAACCTGGTCCAGACTCAGGACGATGAGGACGAGAGCACCGAACAGGGTGAGAAGGAAGAGGTCCGGCCGGGGAAACTGAGGCTGAGCTTCGAGGAGCTGGAACGACAGAGACTGGAGGATGAACAAAAACGTGTGGAGGAAGAAAGGAAGAGACGAATCCTGGAGGAAAGGAAGGCGTTTGCTGATGCCAGAAAGAGCATGGTCAGAGGAATGCAAACATATAGCATGTTTATTATATACAGTATTCATTTATTATTAGTGTTCTTAATCAATTTGATTCTTATATATATATACATTTTCCACCTTCATGGAACACATTACTTCATGATAATGTGTTTTCCTTTGAATTGAAAATGTAACCATAAATAGCTATCATGGCTTTATTTCATCGCCTGAAGATCATCTCCAGATCGCCAACACATCTTACACCTTGTGTGTTCTCAGCCCCTGGATGACGAAGACGACACTCTGTTGGCCGCCATGAGCGTCGACGCCGGGGCGTCTCCAGGTAAACTCACCATCAGCTTCGAGGAACTGGAGAGGCAGAGACGTGAGGAAGAGCATAAGAGGAAGGAGGAAGAGGCCAAGCGGCGTCTGGAGGAGGAGAAGAAGCTGTTCGCTGAGGCTCGCAAGAACATGGTGAGGCAAGGTTGCAAAAATGCGCATGCTGCTAACCGTCAGATTAGCATGTGTCTGCTTGGCTCTGAGAGTTCAAATCAAATGAACACAAAATGGAGAGGCATCTTGGATTCAGTTACTCACACTTGTTTCATCAGTTGTCACCAGCTGAACCGTAGTTTCAATAGTAATTCTGTAATGTTTGAGTAAAAAAAACAAAACAAAACATAGTTGTACCCTATACCCGGGTTTTTTTTTTTTCTTTCCCTAACCAGTCTATGGTACCATAACGTTGGAGCTCATAACAACCCTTGTTCCAATGCCTTGGTAGTACTTACAGTTTCCTGAAGTTCTCACCACCTTTAGCGACCATATTTCTTGATGGAGAAACAAATGCTGAGGCTGTATCCAAGCGTACAGTGGAACCTTGGATTACAAGCATAATTCGTTCTGGAAGCGGGCTCGTATTCCAAAACACTCGTAAACCAAATCGAATTTTCCCATAAGAAATAATGGAAACTTCAATTATTCGTTCCACAGCCCCAAAAAATAAATACATAAAAATAATTAACACAAAATATAAAGTAAAAATAAAACAAATTAACCTACACTTTACCTTTAAAAAAAAATAAAATAAAAATAAGTGATTCCGTTTGTGTGCGCAGGCGCTATGTATGTGTGTGTGTGTGTGTGTGTGTGTGTGTGAATCTAAAGTAAGCTCTGCTCTCCCCCTTCTCGTCTTACACAGTTACTCTTTTCACACACGCTCGCGCACAACGCAAACACTGTTATATCTGTTATATCTGAAAAATAAACAAGAAATCTCTCTAATGACACTCGGCAACACAGACACAAAGAGCAGGTTGAGCCTTGAGCAGAGAGGAGAAATGGATCTTTAACCTCTCTAAAACCTGCTTTTGCTTTACGTGCGCGCTGTACACACACACATACAGACACAAAATAAAATATGTTTTACGCACACACACGTGGTCACAGTGTTATAGTAAACAGTACACGCGTGCACGGATGTTGATTATACCAGTAAGAGACGCGCACTAAGACCCAGCAGGGGAGACACAATTCTGCAGCACAAGAGAGAGAAAAACCGTTGGCTCCAAGGTACCATTGGAAATATTTAGCCTATAATTTATTTGCTCGCTAGTTTGCTACAGTAGAAAGTTACTCATTCTACTTTATATGTGGTGCTGATTTATTACTTCTGACACTTAAGTTCACCTGGTGAGACTGGCCACAGGACAATGATTATGTTTTGTCAGACCCTCAAACCATTTCATTACTTTATTTAATCACAATTTCCCAGCATGCGTATGTTTCTGCGCGGTAAATGAGTGCTTGCTAACACGTATATCATCTGAGCACACAGTACAGCACAGTACGCTATCCTGCTTTTAATTATCGACCTATTTTAACCCCGATCACTTTTAAATGATCTGATCGCTCCTGGGCAGTGAGTTTCCTACTGTTTTCTGTTACACCTTTAATATGTGAAATATTATTTATTATAATGCAATATAAACTTGCAAGGTTAAACACAAGGAAATATCTCTGATCAGACTCACTGAGGGGTTTTTCTTAAATAAAAATGTCGTAATATATATGTACAATATGTATGTATGTATGTATGTATGTATGTACGTGTGCTCACATGGTGTGATGCTGCTGTGTTTCTCTGCTCTGCTTGTTTGAATTTTGTCTCTCGAAGAGCTCGTCCCAGGATCAGGACGATACGGAGCCGCTTGGCCCAGGAGAAGTAAGGCACTTTTTTTTATCAAATGTACAATTCCAACATTTTTAATTGAAGATTTAAATATATATATATATATATATAATATATATAAATAATGTGCTATTGTCATGGTTGCTGAATCTCATAAACACAGTGGTGGCCAACAGTATCCTATCCTCTTCATTAAATTCTATGTTAGTGCTTAATTCTATTGGAGCTGAATTTTAGTTTATTTTATATGACTGTTTTATATGACTCGCTCACGCCAGTGTCATTAGCGGTGTTCCTTGCTAATTTTTCTGACAAAACAGTCTTTCCGTTAATGTCTGTGTGTGTGTGTGTGTGTGTGTGTTTGTGTGAAATTTAAATAAGAGAGGAGAAAGGTTTACTGTGTAAGATGAGAAGGGGGAGAGAGGAGGGGCTGAAAGTCAGAGTCTCCTCTTACTTTAGTTTCACACACACACACACACACACACACACACACACACACAGTGCCTGCGCGCAGAAACGGAAACACTTATCTGTCGGGATTTATTTTTACTTTTTTTAAAGATAAAGTGCAGGTTAATTTGTTTTATTTTTACTTTATATTTTGTGTTAATTATTTTTATGTATTTATTTTTTGGGCTGTGGAACGAATAATTTGAGTTTCCATTATTTCTTATGAGAAAATTTTTTTTGGTTTACGAGTGTTTTGGAATACAAGTCCGCTTCCGGAACGAATTATGCTCGTAAACCAAGGTTCCACTGTAGTTTTATATTATTTTTATAAGGATTAATATACAAAGTTTTATTCTATTTAATAGTACTTTGTTTTTACGGGGTGGCTTGGCGGCGTAGTGATTATCACCGTGGCCTCGCTCCTGGGCCTGGGAGTGCCTGGAGTTTGCATGTTCTTCCCGTGCTTGTTGGGTTTCCTCCAGGTGCTCTGGTTTCCTCCCACTGTCAGATGAGGTTAATTGGTGTCTATAAGGTGTAAATGTGTGTGAGCTTGTGCCCTGCAATGGTTTGGCCCCGTGTCCAGGGTGTATCTCATTTTATGACCTGACTCCCCTTCCCTCCTGTGACCCTGAACAATGGTACAGAGAATGAGTGGGTGATTGAGTGACTGAGTTTCTATGCAGTTATATTAAATTCAAGTCATTTTTATTTCTATAACACATTTAAACAGCAGTTGACCCCGAATTGCTTTCTGATAGAATACGGAAAATTAAATTGAAAAATGCACGGAGTAAAACAAAAATAAAATAGGAGGCATAATATAAGAATAAAGCATGATTAAACATGATTTAAAACGCTGAAATAATTAATTAGAAAAATGAATAAATGCATGAAATAAATAAACAAGCAAATAAATAAACAAGTAAAAGTAAAATGCAAAAATTATGAAAGACAATTAAGGAAAAATGCTACATAAAATAAAAATTAATAATTGAAAAACCTACCACAGACTGAATGAAAAGTCATTGAAAAAAAAGATTGATCAAAACAACCAAAATACTGGGGGCAATTCCAGAGTCTGGGGCAGCAACGGCCGTCTGGTCTTTACATGAGAACAAGGGACTTAAAGAAGTTGCTTTGAAGAAGTCTGTTTTATTTATTTATTCTTTCCTTTGTAGCTGCACTTTGTGCTTCTGTGCTTTATTCTGTTATTCTCTGCTTTTTACCTCTAATGCTATTCTATTAGACATAAGTGTATTTAGTTCTTACCTATTCGGCTCCACATTCCACTGGGTTTCATTTTATTAGACTAATCTAAATGTAAACCTGTTGAGTGTTTTAAATTTTAAAACAAATGGATTTTATTCTGTTCTATTTAATTCCAATGTCCTGAAATTCATTCAGTTTTATTCTGGTAGTTTTGTTACACTGTATTTTATTTAGTGGTATATTTATATTTTTATTGTATTCCACTGCTTCACTGCATTACGTTATTATTATGTTCAGCTGTATTTTATCTAACTTGATGAAGTCAGTATTTATAAATTGCCCCATGAGTATAGCGCATGTGTGATATTAAATAGCATGTGTGATGTATTTTCATGCTCATGACTGTGATGGCGTCTCTGCTGCTGCTTACTAAAGTGACTAAATCAGTGACTGCTGTGTGTTTCTTATGGTTTAAAATAATTTCCATTATATGCAGGAAATAATTATAATGTTGAAACATTTGCATATTTTGCTTTAAGACTAATAGTGTATAACATATAAACATCATTAGAATCATATGAAAAGTTGAAACTATTAGCCTTACCTTACCTTACAACATACGTCACTTCTCGTCCCCACAGGTGCAGGATGAGGACGACACGCTGGTGAGGACGGAATCGCAGGAAGCTATGCATCCTGGGAAGCTGGATATCAATTTCGAGGAGATGATGAAGATGAAGGAAGAGGGGGAACGGAAAAAGAAGGAGGAGGCGAAGCGTAAGAAGATGGAGATGGAGAAGAAAGAGCTCGAGCAGCTGCGTCAGGAGATGGGCGAGGTCGATATCAATCACACTTCTCTTAATGTTCATGTGGAAACACACTCATCATTAGAAGTGTGTATGTTACCTATAAACTACAAACCCCAGTGCCCACTCCAGCTAATTCTGTGGTGTGTGTGTGTGTGTGTGTGTGTGTGTGTCTTAGGAGGAGATCAACGAGACGACCGAGGTGGTGAGCTCAGAGTATGAGGAGCTGACAAAACTGAAAAGAACCGGCTCCATCCAGGCCAAGAACCTGAAGGTGAAGTTTGAGAAGATCAAGCAGCTCACAGACGAGGAGATCCAGAGGAAGATCGAAGAGGAGAGAGCGAGGAGGAAAGCGATCGATGAGGAGATCAAAGAAAGGGAAGCAGAGCGCTGTGCGGAGGTACGAAAGCACACATTACACACAGCGACACAAGCAAACTGGGTGCACCGTGAAACACAATGCAGGTGGAAAACTAGACAGTTCTTTCTTCCTTCAAGAATAAGAAGTTTTTCTGCAAACTAGGAATTTTTTTTCAGTTACATAGGACATTTTTAGAAACACAATACTATTATTATTATTATTATTATTATTATTATTATTATTGCAAATAAGGATTTTTTTCCATATTGGGGGAAAAATGGAATTGCGTCACTTGAGGCTGGTGATGTGAATTAGGCCACAGAAACATTTTATAAACCCAAGAACTGTTTTTGAATCCCTTCATTAAATTTAATTACATATATATATAAAGAAACCTATGAACCTTTTTGGGTTTTCTGGGAAAACTTAGGAACTTCTTGACAGACTGAACCCTTTTAGCACACTAAGAATAATAATAAAAAAAATAATAATGAAATTTAAATTTAAAAAAATTGTTTAAAAATGTGTTAAATAAATTATTCAAATATCCACTGGATATTTAAAAAATCCAGCATTTTTTTCAGAAACTCCTGAACAAAACATCCCTTCCTCAAACAAACAAAAAAACAAACAAACAAAAAACAGGAACGGTTTCTGAAACTCAGGGAACTCTACACAAAACACAAAACTTTTTTTTTTTATATAAACCCAGAAACCATTTTAGAAACTGAATATTTCTTTTGAAAATCCAGGAACGTTTCCAGGAGTCTCCAAAGCCTTTTCCAGAAGCCACAGTTGTGATCCTAGCTGTATAGAGAAGTAGATTTTAGACTTCAGTTTCCTGAAGCAGTTCATGTAGGAGGTCATGCATGTTGTAATGATATTTCCTCCACACAAGCACGGTTTTTCCAGAACAATGGTCATATAAAACAGAAACTAGTTCAGAAACGTTCTTGTTTTTTTTTCTCCCGCTCCAGAACTTCTTAGTTCCTTCAAAAGTTGGGAACGTATCTGTTTGTTGTGTATACTGATGTGTGTTCTTTATCTTTGCTGTAGGACGAGACTGAGGACATGAAAGGTGCTGTGAAAGTGGAGGACGCACCCTTCAGGCAGAAAGTGGACATGCGTGCGCGGTTCGAGCAGATGGCCAAAGCGCGTGAGGAAGAGGAGAAGAGGAGGATCGAAGAGCAGAAGCTCCAGAGGATGCATTTCGAGCAGCAGGAAATCGACGCCGCTCTCCAAAATGTAAAAGTCTTTCCTTTAAGAGCTAACTATTGGACGTTTCTCCATGAAGAGAGGAAAAGACACACGTCATGGTTAATTCTGAATTAAAATTTGGTGCTAGCTGTGAGGAGCATGCTTGTGTGGAAGGTTGCATGTGCTTTAGTGTGGTGTTGTGTCTTTTATCACAGATCAATTAGGGAATTAGTGCCATAATTGAGGAAATGAACATATGAGCTGCTGTGTGGATTTGAAAACAAAACATAAATTTTCTGCACAACGGTGCAAGTGATGTTTTTCACCAAATTCACAGCTAGCGTTGGAAACAAACCAGTCTGGACTATTGGTAACTAAAAACAGACTTAACCCTGTAATAATCTCACGTTCAATATTTTCCTCCTAATGCTTGATGAATCTGGATTTTTTTTGTCTCCATGGACGCTGAAACGTGCTTTTGTGTATGCGTATGTGTTACAGAATAGGGAGGATGAAGACGAAGAGGAGGGCAGCGTTGTGAACGGCTCTGGAGGCTACGATGAGGAGGACGATCACGGCCGGTCGGGCGCCCCGTGGTTCAAAAAGCCCCTGAAGAACCAGACGGTGGTGGACTCTGAGCCTGTGCGCTTCGCGGTTAAGATCACGGGCGAGCCCAAGCCTGAGGTCACGTGGTGGTTCGAGGGTGAGCTGCTGCAGGACTGTGAGGATTATCAGTACATCGAGCGAGGCGAGACCTACTGCCTGTACCTGCCCGAGACCTTCCCCGAGGACGAGGGCGAGTACATGTGCAAGGCCGTGAACAGCCGCGGCAGCGCCGCCAGCACGTGCATCCTCACCATCGAAAGTAAGCCACTGCTGTCGGCACCATCACGCGTAACTACTCAGCACTTGCATGTTCTCCTTTTCCCATCATCCTCTCCTGTAGTGATGGATGTGATCAATAACTTCACTTATTCAGGGCCTTTACAGAACTTTAGCAGATATGTATTAACCATATAGTATTATTCCTTATAATTATCACCTATAATACTATTACACCCTTCTATCTTCTCTACCTATTCTTCTTTCTTTAAGCCATGCCCGCACTTCTTCTTCTAGAGCCCTCACTTATGCTTTCATAAAAGCCACACCTCTTCTTTTTACAAGCCACAGTCCCCATTTTCAAGCAGGAATACCGAAAACCAAATTTTATTTTCCCATAAGAAATAATGGAAACTCAAATTGTTCGTTCCACAACCGACCCCCCCCCCCCCAAAAAAAAAAAAAATTTGACACAAAATATAAAGTAAAAATAAATCCCGACAGATGTTGATTATACCAGTAAGAAACGCGCACTAAGATTAAGCAGGGGAGACGATTACCCACAGGGAGAAAAACCGTTGGCGCAGTTGTGATCACGTGACGCTCTGCATCAAAACAAGAAGCGCATGCGTGATACAGTACATGATATTTGGTACTCGTAAACCAAGACTTGCTCGTTTTAAGTCAAAATTTATTCAAAATCTTTGCTCGTCTTGCGGAACACTCGCAAACCGCGTTACTCGCAATCCGAGGTTTCACTGTACTGTATTTCTAAAGGCCACACCTATTTATACCTAGAGGCCACACCTCTTTATTTTTGGAGGCCCCACCTCCTTTTTTGATGAAACACATCTAGAGGCCACACCTTCTTTTTAGAGGAACAACATATGTATTTCTAGACGCCACACCTCTTTTAAGCAACTTCTCTCTGGGATTAATAAAGTTCTTTGAATCTAAATTATATCTAGAGGCCACGCCTCTGTATTTCTAAAGGCCAACACTCTTTATTTTTACAGAGGAAGCACCTTTGTTTTTTTTAACAAACAGATTTTCACCTAATGCTAACATTAGCTACTTCCCCAACACCTAAACTAGGTTGTTATGCTAAGCTAAGCTAAGCTAATTTAAGCTAGTTAACCCAGGGTAGCTTGCTAGCACCTAAATGTGATGTCAGCAGACCTTTTTTTAAAAGAAGTTCAGTGCATGTGAAATGTGTGTTTATGAATCAATTTGTCTGATGATTTACACAAATTAGTTGTTTATAAAAATGAATTATTTAAGAATTGTGCACCACTGTGGATACCTTTTTCATCTAACTCATGATCATGACTCTCTCTCTCTCTCTCTCTCCCCAGCTGAGGACTACTGACCTGCCCCATCCATCTCTCTCTCTCTCTCTCTCTCTCTCTCCGGAACTTTCCCTGTCTTTTTCATGTCTTTGTTATTTTTAAGAAAATGTTCATATCTCATGGTAGGGCCAAACATTCTTCTTCAGAGGAGGAAAGCTGCCTGTGTGTGTGTGTGCGTGAGTGTTTTTCACCATTCCTCCAATGAATCCGCTCAAAGATGAAGTGAAAGACGTGATGTTTACATGCCACAGCTGCCCTCGCCGTCAGAAACATCAGCTTTTTACTGAATTTGTGCCAAAACCAGACAGGCAGCGTGCATGAGCTGTTAATGCGTACACTTACGTGAATTACCGTTACATCTGACTGCTACAAAGCACTGACGCTGGAGACTCCTTCCATACACACCACAGAAACACTCTTACCGAAAATGTCACCACATCAGTGATTTCTTTTGTAATCGCAGTACACATCCCTGTGAACGAGCTGTTGCTATGGAAACAATAACGTATTAGAGCCGGCGCATGAATGGTAAAACTGCGCTAATGTCAAAGCTGCTGTTATAGAAAACTAATCAACACCCATGTGAGTTAATTGTAACTCCTGAGTCGTTAGCTTCCTGATTTCTGAGCGATCCGTTCCTTTAATTCTTTAGTCCTTTATTTAATTCTAAACCAGGCAGGAACAGCAGTTTTCATTCTCTCTGCGATTTAAAGTTGCTCATATGATGAACTGTTCATTTTGCGTTTTAATAAGGCCATGTGTTGTTAATGTTATATTTAAAGGCTGTCGTGATTAGAGCATAAACACGTTGCTGAGGTTTGCATACAGTCGGTTTAGGATAGAAATATTGAAAGAGATATTTGTGATATTTTAACTTTTAATAAAATGCATAAAAACTTAACTGTTGTCTGTCATTATTTATTTATTTATTTATTTATTTTGCCATCATGAATGACCTGGTTATTAATAAAAGAACAAAAAAGATATTTATAAATATTATTATTAATACACAGATGCAACATAGTAAGATCATAATTGAAGTACATATTTGCCAAGTTTACATAACATAACATAACATAACATAACATAACATAACATATTCTTAACATAAATTCCAACAAGGTAAAGAAAAAAAAACACATATAAATTATATATAATATATGTAATTTACTTTAAAAGTACAATTGATCGTTTCATGTTAGTAAAAACATAATATAACTAAGCAAAATATATATATTATTATCTTACAATAAGTCGGTAAAACACGTTTATGCTTTTAAAATGCTTTTAAATGGCATTTTATTCATTACTTAGTATTACATTTTTATTCATATTTAATCTTAGAATTATTTTTAAACCTATAAATTATATCCGTAATAAGAGTTATTATAGATATAATAATTAGTATTATGTTTACATAAATATATACAAGGTTCACTCACTCACCGTGTGTCCTGTAGGTGGCAGGGGGCCCTGGAGTCTATCCCAGGAGACTTAGGGCATGAAGGTGGGGTACATGTACACCCTGGAGAGGGAGCCAATCCATTGCAGGGCACACACACACACACACACACACATACACCCACTACGGGGAATTTGGGAACGCCAATTAGCCTAATCTGCATGTCTTTGGACTCTGATAGGAAACCAGAGAACCCGGAGGGAACCCACCAAGCTCCAAGGGGAGAACATGCAAACTCCACTCACACAGACCCGTCATGGTAATTAATCCCTGGAGGTGCAATGCAACAGTGCTAAACCACTGAAGCACAAAACAAAATTTTGTAAAAAGTAATTTTCAGTTTCCTGTGTGTGTGTGTGTGTGTGTGTGTGTGTGTTGCATTCGTGTGCATTTTGATTGACAAAATGCTTTGATGTAAATTATGCATCTTGAAAATTCCACAATAATGGCACACACACACACACACACACACACACACAAATTCAATAAAAACAATAATTTAAAGTACACAAGCCTAAACACAGATTATATAAATGCATCTGATTAAAATAAAGTTTCTACATGTGTGATGCATGATACATAATATTGTATGATTAAAAAAAAAAATTACAATAATCATTATTTTTCATCCGTGCAGAACTACTTATATTTTAAAGCACAAGACCGCCAGTAACTCGCCTTCACCACAAGAGGGCAGTTATGTTACATGAAATGGGGCGTCCGACTAAAAGACGTTCAATTGGCTAGCGCTGCTGTCAATCATTTTCTGAGTCAGCAATCACATATTAGAGTTATAGCAAAACACACGCGCCCACAGCGCTGAGTAGGTTACCATGGGAACCGGCGGCTCTCGCTAGCTCAGCTTGACTAGCAAGCTAATTTACAGCCCTGAACAGCTTTAACAGCGATGTCTGTTGGTGTGGTTAGTTAGCTCGCTTGCGAGCAAAGCTGGTTGCTAAGAGGTTAGCCGGGTTAGCTTGGGTAAGTTATCTCCCCGGTGAGGTGCCGGTCATCATGGGGAGAGATGTGGAGGAGGTCGCGGCTGCACTGGTGCGGGAGTATCTCAGCAGAAAGGTGGGTGAAAATACAATAAAATATATATAATATAGAATTAAAAAAACAAGCTAATTATTCATGTAATCAATTCAGCAATGCATTTAAGCTATTAAAGTATAATAAGAACAGTAAAAACCGTTCCACTTCCGGGCTGAGTGTCACGTGACTCAACGCGGAAGTAACAATCCTCACCTACTATTGTTAGAAGCATGAAACCCAGATATACAGTATGTAGGATTTGTAACATTTTATTAACACACACACACACATCTTTTGAGTGCAATATCACTCTCACTATTTCCTTTACACAGTAATAAGTATGTGCACCCCTGATCATCACACCTATGAGGTTCCTCTCCATGTTCTTCAAGTCCGAAGCACAAAACTGTACAGTATACAATGTCTCAGTATGCTGCAGCATTACAGGTTCCCAAGGTGAAGAGAAGTGGGACAGGAGTCTCCTCGACTGAGCTCAGTAATGTTGCAGAATGAACATAAATACATACACTTGCACACAAACGCTCCAACACTGAGTGGAAAAGTCTTCTGTGAAGATTGAAGCGCGTTACGAGGTGGTATCAAAAAAGTTTCAAGATCAGCGCGCCACAGATCAGGTCGCTTTCGCCTTATGTCCAACCTCAGACGCTTTAAAACTAGCAGTAGCATTCGCTATTGATGGTCTGGCCCCTGGGGACGAATTCTTGATGCACAATGTCAAGAAAAGAAGATGCACTCAAGTTTCCTCACCGGTAATGTTCCACGACATGAAGTACGGGTCATCCGAGTTCTTGTTAGACTCCTGGGTCAGCAGCCTGGGGACGAACTCGGCAGCAACAAGGCACATGTTCAAATCACACGTGAGGATTGCCTGAACTGTTCCGTATGACACACAGACAGCGGCAGCAGTGTTGTGGATTGTACTCGGACTACCATCATGCACAAGTTGCTGAAAGGTTTCGACATTTTCAGGGGTTGAGCTCATTAAAGGTCTTCCTGATCTTTCGTTGTCTTACAGTGATGTTCTTCCGCTCTTGAAGTGCGCGTGCCACTGAAAACACCTTGAACGACTCGTCGCGGCATCGCCATAACTTGCTGAATCATGTCAAACGTGTCTGTGGCAGGTTTGCCCAGTGATGGTGCCAAGTAAAAACTCCCTGAGACAGCAGTAGGAAGAAACCATGAGAGGAACCCATCTTCATGTGCGTGATAACGTAGTTAGTATGGAGGCTCAAGTACAAAACTGTTTTGTAAGTTCAGGTCTGAACTATTGAGCAACTGCAGTCACAAGCCGTCAGGGAACATCTGTCTGCATCTGCAGAGTCCAAGAGCGTCTTCATGGTCAGGTGGAACCATCCAGTCCCAAGTCACCACACATTTAAGTGGGAATGCCAGGGGGTACAAACTTTTGGTCTTACCCACCCAAATTTTTCTTTGATAAAGAAGCTTTAGCATCATTATTTTGAACTGAAGCACTAGAGGAACAAATACACACACACACACACACACACACACACACACAAAAACCCAACTTCTATCTATTCAAATAAATCTTCTGATACCAAATTGACTCGCTTATTTAACGATTTAAAATTTAGCCTAAGGTTGGTTTGTGCATTTGGTAACTAAGAATGAAGATAATAAACATACTTTATTAAAAAAGGTCTTTCCTGATGAAACAAAATCTAAATCCATTGAAAAGCAAAGTAGCAGCAATAAAAATATAATTATAAGATATTATTAATTAAATAGTAACTAACTAAATTAAAGGACAAACTACAGACACGGTTTTCGATCGACTACATCTGAGGTCTGTGTGTACGCGTCTGATGCTTTTGTAGGGGCTGAAAAAAACCATCTCCTGCATGGATGAAGAGCTTCCACGGACAAACTCGAGCATCAACAACCGCTCAGAGCTGTGCCGAGCGCTCCACTTAGAGAGTCTGTATAAGAAGAATAAGGTAAAAAGAGCCAACGCAAGGCATAACGCAACAAACTGGTGCAATAAATCCCATTTAATTTCTTTAACAATTAAATGTTTAGTGTGAAGATCAGCCGCTGAAAACGATGCTGGAGATCATGACCAAGGAGCGCATGAAGAAGGTCGGAGATGGGAAAAGACGCCTCGTGGAAGGGGATCAAAAAGAGGAGAAGTCACCAAATCACGGTTCTGACTCCGCCTCTGCCGATGACGTGAGAAGGGAAAAGGATCACGCCGAGCTGCACACGGATGAGATGAGGTGTCCAACGCGTTTGATAATAATCGTGATTTATAACCCTACACGCTTACGTGTATGTTTAATTTCTTTAAATGTTTTTAGGGTGTCTGAGACGAGCACTGTGTCATCTCCACCACAGCTGGATGGAAACTTCAACATCACATCACCTACAGCAGGCCTGGGCTTGGAGCAGAAGGGTAGAGGGGGAGAGGGGCAGGAGAGCAGGGGCAGTAGAATGAGGAGAGGCATCATGGCAGGTCCTATTGCTGCCTCCTCTCAGGTAGCTCATACCATCCTGCGCCACTCACAGGCATTTTAACCGCCATTTTATAAAGTGCTATTGATTTTTTTTAACAAAGTGAGATCTGATAAATCAGTGCCTTGTGTTGACTAAACAGGAAAACACCAGGAGACGACCTGCCAGAAAGACCACAGCGTCTCCGGCTCTTTTACCAAAGAACGAAGAAGAGGATACAGCCGGACTGAACTGGGGGAGCCGTAGCTGCAGCACGGACGCTTCACACACCAAATCTGACAAGCAGGACATCAGACAGAGCGGACAGGGCGAGAGAACGGACAGAACGCCTCGACTCAGAGCTCACAAGTAATTAAACTCGCACTCCTGTCTATAAATATATACAGGTCGTCCTCGACTTACGAACACTCGAGCTACGAATTTCCGCAGATACAAACGGACCGCGGTTCTACTTCCGGTTCAACTACAGAAGTAGCTTTCACATTTATATACAATATTTATAGTGTGTAAGTAAAAGTATACAACGTCTAAAGTCCGGTATATTGCATGTATGTGTGTGTGTGTGTGGGAGAAATGAGTTGGTCTCATCGAATTTAAAGGCACAGACAACAGTTACATTTCACTGTGAGATTCATTTTCTTAGGCGTGATTACGGGTTTTAGCCA
>JAOVVA010000032.1:15626158-15652950 GCA_028565275.1 Leiocassis micropogon
TTCAATTCAATTCAATTTTATTTGTATAGCGTTTTTAACAATTGACATTGTCGCAAAGCAGCTTTACACAATCAAAATATTTATTTAAGTTTGTATGAAATGTGAATGTGTATGAATCTAAATTATTAGACTGTCCCTGATGAGCAAGCCGAGGATGACGGCGACAGTGGCAAGGAAAAAAACCCCTAAGATGGTAATAGGAAGAAACCTTGCGAGGAACCAGACTCAACAGGGAACCCATCCTCATTTGGGTGAAATGGATAGCAGGAATTGATCTGCATCATACTGTGTGAGACTGGAAGTTCAGTTTAACAAGAGATGTGTTTAAGTTAAAATGGAGTCCAATTCGTTATTGGAGGCTCGGGTAGACTGTAGCAACCTCCAGTCCTAAAACATCGAGCGACTCAAGTCACAAGTCCTCAGCGAACAGCTGTCTGCATCAGCCAAGGACAGGACCGTCTGGGAACGCATCCCAGGCAGACCACACGGGGCCTCCATGCGATGAGATCTCCAACCAGAAGCAGGACACCAGGACGTGTCAGACAGCTCCAGGGGGCAGAGGGGGTCAGGATCACTGGCAGCTCAGGAATGATATGTATAGCTCGATAGAGAGACAGGTAGAGGGAGAGAGAGAGGAGAAGAGAGAGAAGAGGAGAGATGGTAGTTAGGTATGGTCACAATCAAACAATGTATACTGCTTAAAAAAAATAAAGGGAACACTTAGTCCCAGTTTAACTTGAACACCTCTCATATGTGTATGCATGGTTCAAGTAAACTGGGACTAAGTGTTCCCTTTATTTTTTTTAACAGTATATAATGTCAATGTGTATTTAGTGCAAAAGGAAGAATGCTATCCTGATAATATTATCTACATGTGCTTCAAACGACAGACTGGAATCTATAATCACACCAAGGTCTTTTACTGTTGCAATTGATGGAACAGAAAGGCCATCCAGAGTTACTGTGTGATCAAAAAAGCTTACTTCTAGCTGCATGTAGTCCTAGTACCAGAACCTCTGTCTTGTTAGGATTTAGCAGAAGGAAGTTAATTAACCTGGAGTCTCTTATGCCCTTTCACCACATTGTTCAACTTTATTAAGCTAGCTTTTCTCATCTGGCTTTGCTGAGACATATAACTTATAATGTCCTCAGCATAACAGTGAAAACTTATACCATGCTTATGAATTATGTTGCACAGAGGAACCATGTAAAAAGAAAAAAAAAACAGTGGGCCTAAAACCGAACCCTGTGGAACACCAAACCTCACTTAAGGACAAGCAGAATAGTCACCGCACGGGCTGATTTCAGAAAGCCCAAAATAAATTGAAACTTGTGCATAAAATTCTTGTAATTTTTTCTTTTAACTAAGATATATGTGGTACAATCCTCTCAGGGTAGCCGTGATCCTGTCACCAGTTTACTGCTGTGTAATTGATAATCTATGTTAAAGTTTTAATTTTATGGCTGTTATGTGTATATTAAATGTTTTGAACAGCAAGGCACTACATTACACTGATGCTGGGAGTGTGCAGTAATAAAGAACATCTGAACACCAACAATTAACCAATATTTTTCTTTTCCAGGATATTCCCTTATGCCCCAAATGATGTATCCTTGGCCTATACCATGGAATATTAGTGCTTAGGAAACACAAAGGTAAATCGCTGTCTTGATACCTGCTGCATGGTACAGTAGGTGCCAGATTAGCTTGTAGTAGAAGAACAAATGTGGAGCATCTTTGAAGGCTCATTAAGAAAAAATATACGATTAAAAGTAAACAAGGAGTCTTTAATAACATACGGGACATATTTTGGGATCTTATGAAGGAGTCAGATGATGGCACAAGTTCTGGACATTCCACCAAGCATGGAGAGAACATGTAAACTGCACAAAGATGGGACTCAAACCCATCTATCACGTGTCTCCTCCAAACCACGTGACGTCACCGACCACATATTTGACTCACGCCCCTGATTGGCTTGTAGAGCCGTCATTAATGTGGGAGCACGAAGTGCCTCTCATCCCTCCCCTCTGAGAGAGCTCGGCCAATCAGCTCTCTCTTGGTCTCCGGCTGTGAGAGGTTACAGCATCACCCGGGGATCGAACTTGCAATCTCCGGATGATAGGGCGAGCCCTTTACCACTATAGTGTTATAGTGTTATAACATTTTAGTGCTTCAACATTAGTTAGTTAGTAACATTAGTTAGTGCTATTGTACTCTGTAATTTTCTAACATATACAAATAAGCTGATGACTCATTTTATTTTAGCTTTTATTTGTTTGAAAATTGGAGGATGTAATGTTTCTCAGAGACAGTGAGCAGTTTGTGTTTGCCAGTAGGTCAGGGGTTTCAAACTGGATCCAGAAAGGATCATGTGAGTGCAGGCTTTGATAATCCATATCCATCCACCCATCCATCCATCCATCCATCCATATGTCCCCATCTCTATACATCCACCCCTCACTCTTTCATCCATTCACTCGATCTGTCTATCAATCCATCATCCATATGCCCATCTGTCTATCAGTATCTCCCAACTGTCTATCCATCCACCCTTCACCTGTCTGTCCACCCATCTCTCCCACATGCCTGTCCATCCTTCCCTCCCACTTGTCTATTCATTCACCCCATCTGTCTGTCCATCCATGCCACTGCCTGTCTGTCTGACCATCCCCCATCATTGATCTTGCTTTCTTTTCTCACCATCTTACCATCTTAAGTAATTTCACTACAGCCGTGTGCTTGAATCTTATTATTTTTATTTTTTCAAAACATAATGTTCCAGTATCAACTTTTCATTTAAATTGTTTGAAATTATTATTATAAGTGCCACATTAAACACCACCATGACCAGAGCATCTTAAGCATTTCAGACAAAAAAAGGCAACTTTTATATTCAGGATGAAGTGCTTGGAGGATGAAGTGAAGAAAATAGAAATATCTATAAAACCATCTATGGACACGAAACAATATACTGTATTTAAACAACAAAACACATTTTTTAAAATATATTATCTGATTATCATGACTTAATATTTACATTGCAATTAAATAAATAAACAGCTGTGATGTTAAATAATATATAAAATCAGGAACTATATTTTTGAAGGATGTTTAATATAGACACAAATGAATTATTTAACGGATAAAAAAACCAATAAAACCTTACAGTATTTCAGTAATATATTTTAATTTCTAGCGCTAACTGGTGCGACTGGAAGGCACTTCCTCGGAAAATAAATTTTCTCCAAAATTCCTCAGAGCTCCGTCTTCTGAAACATATCTCAGTATCTGAAACATAAACACCAGATCAGTGTGGATTAGAAATCAATCAGTTCATGTACAACTGCCATTTAATTACATATACTTTGATAAAAATAGACAGATAGATAGATAGATATACAGTATTTTAACCCTCTAATGGCATAATTTCTCTTGGGATTTATCTTTCTCTGAATAGGTTTGCTATTTATTCATATTTTAATTAATAGCTGGAGTTTCTCATTTTGTCAGTGTGACAAGAAGCTCCTGCACTAAAAAGGTGAATTTTCCCTAATTAATTTTTCCTAATCTTTACAAAGGGTGCCAATAATAGTGGAGGGAATTGCATACATTTCTTGTGCATAAAATCTATTCTCTTTTTATTTATTTTAATTTATTATCTTTTTATTTACTTTTTTTTAAATAATTATTTTTAATGGTCTTTTTTTGGTCTCTTTCATGCATTTTGCTTCTGCTTTTCTTTTCTTCTCTTTTGTATTTAATTTTATCTTCTTCTGCTTCTTTTTCTTCTTCTTCATATGTCTTTTTACATTTTCTTCAAACATAAAAAAGCACATCTTTAACAAGTGCAAAGTAACTTTACAAAGCTAAAACTGTACTTTGTAATTTTGAGCTTTTAAAAAAAAAATATTCTTTCACATTTTTTCTGCTAAAAGGTTCATTACACTTTCTGAAGCGTGAAATCTGTTTTGAAGCTTTAACCATGATCAGCTTCACGTGTGGAAGCAATCTCTCGTCGCTGTGCTCCTTACAGAGTAACGTGATCGGCTCAAATCATCATAATCCTTCCTGCTTAATGGCGTTGTTAAGGAACTAGAAACAATAAAAGGATGAACTTTCTAATCAAGTGAACTCAACACAGAAGTTATAAGCCCCGCCCCCTCCAAACACACACAAGTCCAGCGTCGATCCTGAGTGCACAGGCCGAGTGTGAAAGTGTTTCGAGTTCGACCCCTCGCTCGGTCATAAAGTGCCTGAGACGCTTCTTTACTAATTCACAGATAATTACTGACTCAATATATCAACGGCTAATTAAGCATTTCTGTTAGCTTCTCGCAAAAGTGAGAGGAACAATGGCTCCTGGGGAATCATTCACACTTCATTTCCGAATCAAACCACATTCTCCATGCTTTTATATATGAGGATTTGTCCTCGGTCATCCATTACTGCCAAAGATGGAAAAATACTCTTCTGCTCTTTAGCTTGTCTGAAGATTACATCAGTGTTAATTCTAGCAGATAATGTGGATTTAGATTTAACCAGATGTTAGTCTTTGGTTTATCACGGATTTGATGAAACGAATGACAGCAATTCATTTTAACGCAAAACATCATCAGAGTTGACAAAAAGATTGCTAACGTTACCAAACCTATGGAAGTCTTTTGAGCAGAGTGCACACCTGAACGCATCGATCACAAACATCCAATCAGTGTTCGCTAGATAAGGGCCCTTAAATTGTCCAATGAACCTGTAAAGAACCCATAGGAGTGTGTGTGTGTGTGTGTGTGTGTGTGTGTGTGTGTATAACCAAATACGTAGGTTTGTGGGGGAAAAAAAAATCTAAATTGTTTGTTTATTATTTACTTCTCTCAGAAGTTCAATAGGTTTAGTGCATAACTAAATGTTCTTGGTTGCTTGAAAGCGATCTGCTTGAAAGTTTTGAAAGAATCTGCAAATCATCAAACAAGTGTTTATCACAACAAAATCTGTTAATCTGTAATCCCAGACGAGGGTCAGAACCTGGAAACAAGTCACATGGCATTGGGGAAACAATGCATGGATTTACGACTAGAAGCGAATTATAAGACTTAAATAATCTGACCAGCTCACTTCGCCTAATACAGTATCACTGATATTTCAGAGAAAATGTCAAGAGCGACCCTCTCGGCTGCTTCGTATTTTATCAGCTGTTAGCTTTCACATCTGATTCAACCCGTGGCGAAGTATAATGCTGTACCTACACAGTGATAATTTGACAAGAAATTTCAATACGACATATTAATAAGTAAAATTTCAACTTTGACTCTGTTGGTTCCATTTTCTTTGATAATCCTATGAATCTGCCATGAATGTTCCAATATGGTGCAAGTAATAATTCAGATAACAAATACTTATACTGTATAAACTTTTCTTAAAAATAGACACAAAGACCTGACAAGCAGCAACGCAATCCGGGAGATTATAATCATTTTTGAACATTTGAACAGTGTGAACAATTTAAAGAAGGATGGATAACTTGTCGCCAACTTGCAGAAGAGATGCATCTGTCTGTGTGAACTGTACACACAAGCGTTCACCGACACCACTTGAACATTACAGGAACTCGGCTGGGGGTTATTGCCACATCCCAGGAAACAGTCCTGACCTCAGGTTAAAGGAGTTCCTGGGAGGCCAGCGTTTTTTACACGTGAAGCAGGTAGTCCGATCAGGACTCCAGCATACTGAGAAAACTTTCTACCTTGATGGTGTCCAAGCACTAGTGAAACACTGGGATAAGTGCATTAGTGTATCAGAGGATTATATAGAGAAATAAAGGGAGTTTTTACTCTTGGAACTGTTTTCTGTTATTCTGCATAATTAAGTGTCCCACTTAGACTTGAACGCCACTCATATATGTTTTTTTTAAAGCATTAATTAATTCCTAATTTTCTAGTCGTGGAAGTCGTGGAAACTGAAATCTGGATGTGTGTGTTGTGTGTGTGATGTTTAGCTCCGAGTCAGTGAGTCAGGCGACACACGCAGCATTGCGAAACAAGCCATAATCCATCTGAAATTCATTTTTCTCTTTTTATTTTATCTTCATCCAAGCAGACGCATCAATCCAGCACAGGAACAGGATCACTCGCCGTCGGTCCTCTTGTAAGTAACGGTTGTTTGTCTAACCTCAACATGAGAAACACTTTACATAGACCGCACACTGAAAATCTGCAGAGTGGTTGCGATTAAACTCACACACGCTAAGTTTTACTCAATGTTCCACTCAGTGAGCATTTTGCTCGGTTTGGTTCAACTAACCCGAAACATTTTAAACAGAGAATTATTTAGTAATATGACTTACATGTGTCTTACGCTGCTACGGCCGAGCGCACAGCGGGCTTGTGGCTAGCCTCATCAGCAATCTTGCACATCTTTTATAAACTGTGGAGAAAAATAAAGCAAAGGTTACACAGTGATTCCGTTTTACTGCATCAAAAACAAACACACAACCAAGTCCTGCTACTTTGCGAGCTTTTCTCCTTTAAGGTGTCTCCTGGTCATCCATGTACATTCCATAAGAAGACATTTTCCCAAGGAATGGTTACGATGATTAAAGCTCTGAATAAAAATACAGACTACATTTATATCTGCAGCATATATATGTTAAAATTTTTATACATCACGTTACTTTGGTATAAAGTGTAAATAATCATAATAATAATATTAATAAAGCAAGGAGAAAGCAATAAAACACGCTGTGTCATGCTCCTATGGAAAAAACAATCAGCGAAGGGTGGTGTGATGAATGTGCTGATGAGGCACTACAGTACTTGTGTTTAATAATTGAAATAATGGAATGATAAATTTTTTTTGTTGTCGTTGTATATTAAAATACTAGACAATTGGTTTGCAGCTACTCTGATTTGGCAAAAATATTTAGTAATAAAAAAAAGACCCATAGATAATATAACATGAAGAACAACATTATATATGTATAAATGACAAGAAATTAATTAAAGTAATCCAAAATGATGGGCAGCCATGCATACAATTACTGAATTACTGTAAGCAGCAGTCATGACAGCATTTAACAGTTTGTCCCTGCACGTATAGTATATTGCACGTCAAAAACGTAAAGTAGAAATTCATCAATTTTCATCAAGGTGTTACTGAAGCTAGAACAAGGAGTGGAATAAATCGGGATAAAAATGCATCATGTAAACCTTTATTCGTTTATTCAATAGTTAAATAAAGTACCTGGCCAAATTTCCCAAAGGTCAAATTATTGGGCTGCATCAAGCAAAGAAAACAACTGAGGAGATTTAAAATTACTGGAACTGGGTTATGGAGCTTTCAACACATTATTAACACCCGTACCGAACCATCAACTCAAAGGTGGCGGAAAAAAAATCATGAATGGAGATCACTGGTATCTTGTTTATTCTTTCGCTTTTAAAAAAAATAAGACAAAAGAAATGCAAATGTGGCTTGTTGTCTTTTGTTATAGAGAAAGCTCAAAGCATAAAATCCTCTATCCTCAAAAACTGAGGTTTACCTCTGACACTGGAGACTCCTTCCATAAATACTCAAATAAACATCACCGTGTCAAAAATTGCACGCGATTTTTTATCAGTTCACGTCCCTGTGATCGAGCTGTTGCTATGGAAACAACAATGTATCAGAATGAGTGCATCCATATAAACCTACGCTGCTGCCAGAGCTGCTGTTATAGAAAACTTATCAATACCATTTGAGCATCTGTAAATGTCTGTAATCCTTTTCCAAATCCTATATATATATATATATATATATTTTTTATCTTTGACTTTCCACCATATTTTCCTAAAAATAAAGCACATCATGTGTTTCTTTATCTTGGCTCCGGATAAAGAAACCTCCCTAAAAAGGGTGGAGAGAAACATTGCAGACATTACATAGAAATTATGAAATGATCTAATAAAACCTCCCAGCGCATTCCAGGATCAAGCAAGGAAACAGAATAAAGGGCTAAAGTTAAAAAGTTACATAGGAAAAAAGCAGAAACATCAGCAGTAAGGAAGCATTGAATGAGTACTGAATGAAACTGAATGAGTGACCTGTTTGTTGTTAATTAGTTATAGCTGAAGTTTATGTGAAAGCTGATCAGAGCAGTATCAGTATCAATGAGCACGACCGTTTAAAATGGTGTCACACTGCATGCTCTGCATGATATCAGGAAGATGCTGTAATTCTTTCTCTTTTGAAGCGGCACCCTCCGGTTTTGAAAAGTGTGTCCAATGCAGAAGTGGCGCCAAAAGTGAGTCAATCCCCATGAAGCTCCATGTTAAAATGTCAAAATTTACAACAGAAATATAAACAAATTTGCAGCCTGGTAAAAAAAAAAAAAAAAGTTTTGGTCTCCACAGCTAGATTTCCCATTCATGGAAAACCATAAGGGGGTGAATTTTTATGTAACTCATCAGTTAAAATTGCAATAAGCCATAGATTTATGCATAATCAGGGGCGTGGCTGGTTTGAGTGACATCTGCGTTGCAGGCTCTTCGCTATGCCTCACTTTAGCTAACCAGCTAACTAGAATGGTTGTAGTTTAACTTACAGTACACACAAGTAATGTAAAAGTTTACACAGGATCCCGTGTAGTGTATGGATGACGGAGTTTAACCAAATGCAAAGTAACGTTAGCATATAAATGAATGTTATCCACCTTAGCATTCTAGCCATGCTAAAAGTAAACTAGCTAGCTTGTGGTAAATGAGGTAAGTAGGCACATTCCAATTGGTCCACACCACATGTTTGTCCATTTATGGATTAATTGGGGTTTAGGTGTAAAGGTGGCCATAGTTGAGCTTCAAAAACACTCTTGCGCGGTACTTGCATTAGTCTTTCTATTTATACTGTATGTTTTAGTTTGCTATCTGTCTTGCATCTATTTAGGACATTGTTGTTTTTTAACTGCTGTAATAATCTGAAGCTAACATTAACTCTAATGTTAATGCTAACTAACATTAACATTAGAGTTAATGTTAGCTTCAGATTTAATGTTTGTGACCACTAGCTTTACGCCACATGGTATCAGAGTATCCGTATCGATTCAATGCCTCACACCAGTAGCAGTATCGCTACATCCCTAACCAGTGACTAATTCAACATCACTTCAGTGTGAAATGTGAAAAGTGCCATGCGGACGTACATGTCGGTCTGGAGCACTCCCGAGTGTTGTGGTAAATTCGATGAAAATGCATCCTGCACTCCGACGGGAACTTGACTGGTCCTGTTTAAAAGAAAGACAGTTTGTAGTCAGGGTTATGAGACAGGCGGGTTATTTAATCCGGCATTAACGAATAAAAAGCTGTATAGGTCTAACAGACACTCCCGTCAGTCACTGTGATTTTACATCTTACAGTCCAGTGACAGGAGAGGAGATGTGACTGGAGATGTTAATATCGTCTCTCAGAATAACTGAGTCACCCTGCTTTAGCTAAGCACGGCCCGAAAGAACAGATTAGCGCACGCTCTCGCTTTACACAAGGCCAAAGAACGAACTGTAAAGATGTCGATAAAATGAAATTTGATGCTTTTGTAGATAAACAGACAGATTGTAAATCAGACATCAGATGATTTCTTGTCTTGTCTGCTATACAGCTGTTTACGGAAAATCATAGAAAATGTGCATTTCTTACCTGTGAAATGTTTAATAAACCTGTCTTTAATGCTGACGTCTCTCAGGATGATCTCTTCAAAAGACAGAGACAAAAAAAACAGAGAAAAAACAAACTGTTAAACAGTGAGGTCGGGCTCAAAATTCAATCTGCACAAGCGAACGTTAAAGAACATTAGAGAACATTGGAGGTGTCTAATGAGGTGAGCAGATGTTCAGGTCTCGCAGGTCCTCAGTACGTCTGGACTCTGTTTCAGAAGATTTAAGATTTCGGTTTAAGCCATCAGATGGAGTGTCAGAGTGAAGGAACAAACAAAACCATAAAGCAGACATGTTTTTAGGAACAGGTATAGAAAAAAGATCACCACACGGACACCCCTGACCTCAAACCTGACTCAGTTACACCAGTGAGGAGGAACGGGCTAAAACTCCAGCAAGTTATTGTAACAAGCTTATGGAAGGAAACATGAAAAGTCTGACCCAAAATTTAAAGGCAATATTACCAAATACTAAATACAGTAAGTGTATGTAAACTTCTGAGCCACTGGAAATGTGATAAACGGAATAAAAGCTGAAATAAATAAATCTTATACTGGAGCTAAAGTAAAATCTCTTTACTATGATTCTGACCTTCTTATAATAAAGTTGTGATCCAAAATGACCTAAGACAGGGAACGTTTACTAGGATTAAATGACAGGAATTGTGAAAAATGTACTTATGTATAAACATATTTGGCTAAGGTGTATGTAAACAAATTATTTAAGATCATCAAATAATTTTTAATATTACACAAAGATACAAAATGCAGTTTTTAAATGATGATTTCATTTATTAAGGGAAAAAAAGCTGTCCAAACCTGCCTGGCCCTGTGTGCTAAATCAAGAATGAACTATGATTTTTGGACAGCTAAGTTTCACTTGATTACTGCCAGACATGCTGAATCAAGAAATCACTTCAACAGAACCTGAACGACAAAATGAAGCATCCACTGAATTATATGTGTTTATATAGGGTGGAGTATGGCAATATTAAATAAATATATATATTATTAAATAAATAATTAAAATGACCATTAATGAATGTAATATTAACTATTAAATATTTAAATATTGAATATATATTTATTATTTAAATGTTTACATTTTTTATATAATTAATTTAATCATTACATTAATAATCATAACGATAATTCAAAAATTCTAGATAAATTATGAAAAACGTAAATAAATCATTGAATAAAGCATATACAGTACATGTTTTTTAAATCAATTACTTTTTATTACTTTTTTCCTGCTTTTAAATCTTTTATTTAATGCCATATGTATTTATTTAGTAATGTTGCATTCCACCCCATGTGTTACCTTGAATATGTAAATCCGAATAGTGATCTCAATAATAATCCTATAAAAAATATAAATTCTGCACATTTTATCAACAATATCCATTTCTTCTGGCCTTAAATCCTTCTGAAATATAACATTTAAAAAATTATGCGCTCTGTTAATCTGCATTTTTATTACACTGAGAGCAGTGGATGTCTGGTCATGAAATGTGAGGGTGTGTGAAGGAATTTGTTTTAGATATCGTCCTCTGGGCAACCTCGTTTAAATCTGCACCACGCCCGGGTTCCTCCCAAATCCAGCTGCACAGTGGATCAAAGTTTTGTTTCATTAATCCATAACCGGCCAAATTTACTGAGAAGTATAACGTTGCGGTATGGAAAACAATCACAGAAAGGGTTAAAGTGGTAAAGAGGAGTTTCCAGTGAATCAGAGGGTTTTGGATAAAAGCTGTGTAATTAATCGTGTGAAACTGGAGATACTGTTGTGAGAAGGTGATCGACAAAACGGTAGGCCAGTCTCCTCTCGGTTAATCCTTACAGGAAACTGCAACAGTGATGCCCAAGGAGTGATGGGTAATAAACATACAGTATTTTATGGGCAGTGGTTTTAATGTCTGTGTTAATTAATTTTCATGTACAGTGCAACATCTGTAACGGGTACTTGCAGAGTGCCAGATGTTCTATTATTCTGATTATTCTGTGACATTTTTAGTTGCATATTTTCCTTCATTTCTGAAAAAAGTCTTTAAGATTAACAAACTGTGAATATATTTTTGTGGTTGTTGCATTGCCTAAAATGTGAAAAGTTGCCTAAAATGTGAAAATGTTACTTTGTCTTCAAAGATACACTATACCACTGGCAAAAAACAGGTATGTACACCCCTGACCATCATATCCATACCCATACATGATTGTACAGAATGTATTTGTACTGTATAGCATCATTACAGTTCAGCTTCTGAAAGAGGCCCAAACTTTTATGCAGCATGATGGTCCCCCTGGGATGAACCAGCTCTATAAAGACATGGTAGAACTCGAGTGTCCTGCACAGAGCCCTGTCTGAACTCAACCTCACTGAACACCTTTGCGATGAACTGGAACTGGGGCCTCATCGACATCCCAACATCAGCACTTGAGCTCACTAACGCTCTTGTAACTTGAATGAACAAAAATACACATGGCCACACTCCCAACATCTAGTGTCTTCTCAGGAGAGAAGAGTGGAACAGGAAAGGGAAATAAATCTGGACAACAGGGGTTCAACAGGGGTGTACATACTTTCGTCTCACTTCAACAGAATATCCACTGGTTTTACTACAGCTTCAGAAGCGCTTAGCTTAAACTCTTAGATGTTTTCCACCTATCCCGTCCCTCACACTCAGAGCTTCCTGTTGTAAGGAGATTACTTCTCAGAGTCGCAGCGCTTATCAATGTCAGATGCCCAAATCCGTGCAGCTGCTAATCATAGCCTCCCGCGGACACGGTGATTACTCACCCTGTATTATGAATGAATTCGAGATGGCTGGTTAATTCTCAGCGTAGTTTAATTAACACAAAGCGCTCACATGGCAGCGTAACTCAGTTTAACTCTGCCTTTATATAGTAGAGAGGAAATAGCCGGCCATTAGGGACATTACATGCAACATTAGATAGGATTTAGTGACATTATGGAATTGACAGCTCTATGAGAGTCGTGCAGCAGAGAAGCGCTAATGAATTAACTATAAAATACAAAGGAAAATATATATTTAATGGGAATATAAATGAACAAACACAAAGGTTGTTCATTTATACACCAGAGTGCCGCAGATGGCTTTTTGACTCTTAAGTCCAGGCAGATTCAGCAGTTTTTAAAGACTAAAAGGACTTCAAAGTAAATGTTGATTGTTGTAAAGCAATTTAATTGCACCAAATAACAAAATATTCTTATTATCTTTTTTGTCATTTATTTTTTATAAAATTGTCATTACAACTTTAAATTTGTTAAATAAATAAATAAAAACAATTAAATTAAGTAAAAAGTAAAGTTTTTGCTGCTTGCCAAGTTGGCAAGAAACTGTAAAGTCACAGATTAACCTCTGGACACTGGAGACTCCTTCCTCAGCTGTTACATTACTGTTGAATGTCTACTTCTAAACAACTTCACCGCATCAGTGCTTACACACCTTTTAAAAGCTTTTCATGTCAGTGAGCTGTGACCATGGAAACAGTAACAAATTAAAACGAGCGCATTAGTATAAACCTGGGATTGTATGTCTCTATCGTGTGTTAGTTTTATTTGTTAAATGACAGCAACACACATTCTTAATCTGTGAATTAAAAGGTTCAAGTTTCATTTTGAAAGCATCACGTTGAATATAATATAATAATATCATCTGATTATGTCCATGAAAACATCCTGACTAGTTTTCAGGTTTGTTTTTCAACCCTGAATCTTTGATCTTCCTGACTCATTGTTGTTTCAATTTTAATGCGATCCACAGAATATAAAGCAACACGTCACTGCTCGGTTCCTCATAAACAGCCTGAACGATAATACACACACACACACACACACAAACACACCCACACACCCACGAGTTCTACCTCTGGATCACACTTTGCACACTCCTCTTACACCACTGTGACTTCACTATTATATTTCAGTGAAGTCTTGCCAGCGCTCGAGCTCTGAGCCAAAAGTGGCTATAATGCGGCTGGCAAACTCTCTTTGGAGTAAAGAAACTAAACGCTTGATTACATGAATCACCGTCATCCGCAATCCGCTGGTTTCAAGCCAGCGCAAGAAAAACCCCAGCGCTGAATATAAGCACGAGTTCTAAATGTTGTGTTTTCTTTCATACAGACAGTACATAACTAACATAGCTAACACCAGTTTAGCTTTTGCGCATGCTACCTTTGAGTTGACAACATTAATGCAAAAAAGAAAAACAATCCTTAAACTGTAACATAAATAATACATTATATGGATGTTATTAAATATATTATAAGCATATACAGTATGTACCGTAGCTGAGGTGAGATAGTTAGCATTACAGCAAAACATAACAGGTTGAGTTCTCCACAACTAGCTGTCTAGATAGTTGACTAGCATAGCATCAGCACCTAGCAAGCAAAAACGAACTGCTAATTTGCTATTTTAGCATATAAAGTCTTTGTTTCAGTACAAATAATGTGTACTCCTAACATGCTCTAAAATGCTCTCTCTCTCTCTCTCTCTTTCTCTCTCTCTCTGTTCTAGCAGTTCTCTGGCTGACCACTAGTCTGAGTCCAATTAGTCAAATAGCGTGTTTTTACGATGCTTCCTGATCAAACTTCTTCTTTGTAATTCCAACGCTACAATGCGTCAAAGAAATCCACACATGGGGATAACAGAATGAAAAAGACACTTATGGTTTTAGGATAAAACGTTTGCACCAAAATAAGTTGCTGTTATTATGACTATTGTATGACTTGTTTCAACTTTTCAGAGTAGAACTGACCCGTCTTTAAGTGTGCCTAGAAGTGACAACTCCCAAACAAAAAAGAAAGAAAGTAAGAAAGTCTGATTTTCAGTTAGAAGAAGCTGCTCAGTCTGAGGGTGAACCGTCCCAGAGACAAATACAGCCGTACCTCGGCATACAAATTTAATCCATAAATGCAGATAATTCGTTCCAGCCACCCAAAAAATATTACCGATGTTACCAATTTCCAACACTATAATCATATCTAAACATTTGGAAAAGACATGTAAATTAAGTAAAATATGAAATAAATGGACCTCACTTAAACCTCACTTAACCTTAATTTATGATTCCTCTTGGCACTGGCTGCTTTAAAAACCAAACTGAAAGTGGCTCCCTTTTCTTCTTGCTACCGTCATTGCTAACATTCTTGGGACTAATAGTGCTTTGTCACCTTCAATCTTGCACATTTTTGCTTGGTTTACCACTGACACAAACACGTTTTGATGGGCTACTGGAAGTATACTGTAGTACAGTATGTGTGACCAAATGTACGTGCAACTGGAACCGGCTCGGTCGCCCAGAAGCGGAAAATGCTTCGTATGCCAAGACAAATTTCCTGAAATTTTACATCTTAAGGCGAAAATTTGCTAGGTAGGGCGTTCATATGCTGAGATACCACTGTAGCTAGGAATCTTAAAATCATCCTTTTTTTCATTTTATACCCAAGCAGAACTTCCTCTTAAAGCTGCTAAAGGAAAGTTGACGAGGGATTAATAATATAACAAATGATAAATCTTACTTTCCAAAAATTCACGTATTCTCTAGTTTGTTTATCCTGTACAGGGTCACAGGAGGCCTGGAGCCTATCCCAGAGACTGAGTGCACTAGGAAGGGTACACTGGATGGTGTACTAATACATCATAGGGCACAAGCTCACACTCACTCACTTGCTACAGGGAATTTGGAGATGACAATTAGCCTAATCTGCATGTCTTTGGACTGCTCAAAAACATAGCACATTTTTGGTGTTAATTTTTTTTTCATTAAACGTGTATTTACGTATGTCTTAGTTACATATATAAACCGCACATAAATTATATTTACATCATCATCACTAGCTCACCTATAGGCCTGCTGTGGGTGGATTTTTCCCGAGTGTTGAGCTTTTCCCGCTCGCTGTCCCTGATCACGTGCAGCAGTAGGTCCAGCAGAGTGTGCTTGTCCTCGTGTGTCACTTCTTTGCTGTCCATAGACCGGCTGGAGGTGATGAGCAAAAGAATTACACTCAACAATATGTGCCATCTCTTCTCAGCCTGCATGGCTTTTTCAGCCTGCTAAACAAACACATACACACGCACACACACACACAAACACACACACACACACATACACAAAACCCAGTCAAATCATGATTGTACAAAAAAAAAAACTGATAGCATTTGATCCCAATATGTTTCACTGTGTTCCCACTTTTGTGACATTTTTTGTGGATCGTCACACATTTACAGTATAGATCATGACAAGGTAGTCGTACAGTAAGATGGCACTGTGTGTCGGGTGACTCATAGTGATCCATAGATCATTACAAACTTTTTGAACATGCTCAGAAGATTTGTGGCAGATCTACAGGAGGTCCCCTGTATACTTTTATAAGCCTATCTGTGATCATTCGAGACTTCTGTCATCGATCGTAAGCACCGTGTCTCATGATGGCAGGGAGTTTTGAACCCCAGGATGATTTCACAGGCACGTGAACTTGAACATTTTTATCTGTAATGTTTGTGATAACTGTGATAAGTTTTAGCGATTGTCAGAGTGGTTTATGTGACAGATAAACTGTACATAAAAGCGCTAGTAGCACTTCATCACTTATCTCAGGTCTCTCTGTAGGCATCTGTAGACCTTCATAGTGCACCATACAGCTATTTTTAATTAATAAGCGTTACAGGTGCCTTTACGTAGCACCTGCGTATTATGACTTAGCTCTGTCTTTAGTGCTCTGTTTCTTTGCCATGATGGCGCTAATGATGCCACGGCGAGCCACAATTTTGAACCGTGTAATAATAGTAAACCGTAGCGAAAATCATGAACCTGGGAACTTTGACTTTTTCAGCTTTTTCAGAAACAGAAACATTTAAATGAAATTCGATCGATCAAATTACTAATATAATTCGAAATGATTGAACGTGCTGAAATCATATTTTGTTATCATTGCACACTTAACCCTACTAATGTTTTTCCCATATCTTTGAAAAGTTAATAATTATTAATATCAACTTATTAGTATCTAAAATAATACTAATATACTTTGAATTAATGCCATGTCATTTACTTCAATATTTACAGATCTTTAAAAGCGTAAGATTCATTTAACACAACCTGCAGTATAGTAACATCCTGTATATTTGTTTTACAGTGTTTAAATGAACACCTACAATGCTTAAAGAGCTTCTGTAAACACTTAACAACATTGACTTAGCATACAGTATATAGTAGCAGACTTGAATCCAGGCAGTGTCTACAATGAACCTGTGGCCTTAAATGACTACATTTAATACTATGTGTAAATGCGACAATATTAAATTAACACCTGAAATCTTTTAATCTCTTAAGGCATTCAACGAACACATACAGGAACATTCATTCAAATACTTTTGTGCAAATTTAACACATATATGATCTATCTATCTATCTATCTATTATATTGTCATTTAATAGTCACTTTTTGTGTCTTTGTGTAACTTTTTGATGAGTGCTAAATAAACACTTGAATTGTTTAATGATATTCAATAAACTGTCCAGTTAATCAATACAGTATTAAATGAAAATAAATTACTTTGTTTTTTTTAAGGCATACTATCTGGACATGTACTATTATTGTTATAATGATTTATTTAAGTACAATCATTGAATATGTGACTCATTCTATAATTCAGGGTCCCTTCCATGTCTGTTTTTTATAATAAGTATAATTATTCTAAATATTTTCTTCTAAACTATCATACACTGCTTGGCCAAAGAAAAAGTCACCATCTGGATTTAACTAAACAAATAGTTGAGACCCTTCCACTAGATAATTGCTGCAGTGATTAATTATGGTTCACTGCAACAAGTTATTTTACCCTAACTGATGTGGGGATGTGAGGAGCTTCTCATTTCTTATAAAACAATGCCAGAAGACATATCATGTTGTCGTAGCAAAAATGTTACTTTGTTTCAGAAGGGTCAAATTCTTAATAAGAGCATTTTTACACACAATGAGAAGATACAGTAATTCAAGGGATTGGGACTAAACCGCTATGAAGCATAAAGAATGGACTGTGGAGCATTGGGAAAAGCTCATGTGGTCTGATGAGTCCAGATTTACCCTGTTCCAGAGTGGACACGTTACGGTAAGAAGAGAGACGGATGTATTTATGCATCATGGTAGTCTAATATCTACTGTACAAGACTATAAGGGGCAGTGTTATTATCTGGGCTTGCTTCAGTTGCTCAGGTCTAGGTTCAGCAATGTTATATGCCCAAAAAATTGAAGTCAGCTGACCACCTGAATGCACTGAATGACCAGGTTATCACATCTATGGAGTTTTTCTTCCCTGATGGAACAGGCACATTCTAAGATAATGATGGCAGGATTCATCAAACTCGAATAGTGAAAGAGTGGAGCAGGGAGCAGGAGACGTCATTTTGACAGACCTTAACCCTATTGAGAATCTTTGGGATGTGCTGCAGTGGTCTGACTCTCAAATTATCAATTCAGGATCAGGAGAGAAAATAATGAGAGAAAAAAAACTCTGGACAGAAATGGTTTGTGTATAATTGTCCTTGTGTGAAATGTACCCTAAATTCTAGAATAACTGTTATAGAGTGTTATATGAGCACTTGTGGTGTAAATTGTTTAATAAACAGCTGCTGCAGTGAATCAGTACCTACACTAACTCACTTACTCACTCACTCATCGTCTATACCGCTTAATCTTTTATTCAGGTTCGCAGGGGGCCTGGAGCCTATGCAAGGAGTCTTAGGGCACGAGGCGGGTACACCAGGGTGCCAATCCATCGCAGTCAGTGTCTACAGTGCTGATTAATAATGTCTTGATTTTAATTCATTCTTTTGCTGTATTCATTTTAACCACTGCAATAATTTTATTATAGTATAAAGTGTTGTGCCTCAATGTTACAGATACTTAATCTGCTAGTAGACTAGTCTACCAGTATATTACTTATATTAGTTATATATATTACTTATTTCATATATATATATATATATAAAAGACTCTTAAAGTACTGAATTCCTTACGTATTACATTAAATGAACACAGTGTTAATGCATTCATAAACCAGTGTTAATAATAATAATAATAATAATAATAATAATAATAATAATAATAATAAAGTGCAGATTAATTAGCTCTTAGATTAAAACAAGACTTTAAAAGAGTTAACACCTGTAATATCTTCATTATAAAGTAGAAACATAATAACTGAGCTGAATTAACACCTAATGCGTAATGTTTGTACTTTAACTATGTTGAATTTATGTATTGGTTAAGTTGAATTAAAACACCTCCAGCACCAAATGAATGCCTCTATAGTGATTAATTACAACTTGGACTTTATATTTTAAAGTTATTCAGATAAATGCTTTTAATTATGGTGTTGAATTACCAGCTCTTAAAGTAGGACTATTTCCATTCTTACTTAAAGCATTGAATAAACACTTCAATTTTACAGTAAAGACTTAAACGGTTACTGTGTTGAATGAACACCTGTGGCAGCCCGCTCTTACAGTATAAAGGTCAAGTCTCACTTATTATACTGAATTAACACAAAGAAGTGTTGATTAAGTACCTGTTAAAGTTCAATGTAATACTTGACTGGGGTTAAACTGTTTAATTGCTTGACTAAAATCAATACTTACCACGTTGATTAATTACCACTTAGATTTAACATTTACTGTGTTGACACCAAAAATTGCCTACCCTTAAAATATCTTAGTTCTTACTAATAAAACACAACTCAGTTGGTAATTAATGCCTTCAGTGTTGATAAACTGGCATTCAGAGGTTTTCTACAATTAACATCTCAACTCAAACTTAAGGTACAAAATCAGATCTTGCTTATTATATTCATTTAACACTTAGTATACACTTAGAATAAAATAAAAAATAACTTCTTGTTAAATAAACACTTGTAGCTGCCTAGTCTTACAGTACTGAATGAAATCTTACTTATTACCCATAATTCCCCCAGACTCCAGTGAATTAACACCTCCAGTGTTGACTAATCACCTCTAACATTGGAATTAACACTCATGGTGTTGAATTGATTACCCCTCAGATTTACCTGATTTTAATGACAGGATTGACACCTGTTATATTGTTAGAGAAGTGAATCAATTCTTATGTCTTTTAACCAAATGAACACAATTAACAGTTATGAATAATTACATTCGATTGCTATGAATACATGCAGTAGGCACATGATAAAGGTTATAAGCAGTAATATTACTTTTACTGTGTGATAATTCCAGATTAACACAGATAGACAGCGGATGTGTTAATACTGTATTAAGCGCTATCATTTCTGTTAAAACACGTGTCACTGTAGTTTACACTAAGTAAAACATTGTAACAACTTTTAATTAGCTCTTTAAAACTTTTCAACTTCAAACAACTTTGATCATCAAAAAAGAAAAAAAAATCCACTTACACTGCGTGGTGGCAGCCGGTGTTGGTGGTGGATGTGTGTGTAAGAGAGTGAGTGAGGGAGAGAGTGTGTGTGTGTGTGTGTGTGTGTGTGTACAGTATATTCCCGACCGGCTCTGGAGGACACACTCGCTTCTTCCACACCATGCGTCCCGTTTTATGCGTCAAACTGCAGAGGTTTCTGGATGTAACGCGATCGATTTTGGGTGGGTGGAAAGAGACGCGGACGTCTTCTACACTCCATCAGTTTTTTTTTTCACCTTTTTTATTACAGTTATTATAATGAATACCTCCTCCTTCTTTGTTCTTCTCGCCCCTCCTTTCAGCTCCTTTCAGCTCCTTTCAGCTCCAGATCATCAAGCCATCTATTTCCGAGCTCACTTCTTCTCCTTTCTCACAAATGCTTTCCCTCTTTTATTTTATTATTAGAAATATATTTTTTTAAAAACATTCTTTCCTTAAGGTGTGCGAAGAGAACCAGTTTGAGAGTTTGGACGGATTTGCGTGTGTGTGTGTGTGTGTGTGAGTCTTATGATCCCCTCTAAGCCTTCTGTTCACCTCCTCCCCCTGATTTAAATCTGGATTAAACATGTTTCATGTTCCAGCACACTTTCATTTCGGAATCGGAATAAAACACTGTGTTGCGGAAAATAATCAGCAATAGGGTGGTGTGATGTGATGAACTGGAGACACTCTTAACACCATAAAGTGTTTTATTCTTCTACTACAGACATTTTCGGACAATTACAATTTGCTATTTACTTATATAGAAGTTTAGTAAAAAAAAATAAAAAAAATAAAAAAAGCTCACTGATCAGCCATCAATTTGATATATATTGAGTTTGTCCCACCTTTTCCACCAAAACAGTGAGAACAACTCCCAAACTGCAGCCCTGGCGGGATGATCCTGATCTGCACTGGTCAGGACCTACTGTACCAAAAGTGATCCAAGGAAGGAAAACCAGTGCACCAGCGACAGGGTCATGGGCGGCCAAGGCTTACTGATGCACATGGGGAGTCCGATCCAATATAGAGCTAGTGGAGCTCAAACTACACTGCAGACTCCTTCCATAAATGTTTAATAACCTTGTCAACAATTACACACTTAAAAAGAAAGAAAGAAGGAAAGCAAGCATGAAAAAAATTAACCCTAAAATGTAAACACCTCTGTCCTGAAGATGTCGGATTTGGAAATCCTATCTGTCTGTCTGTCCGTCTCTCTCTCTTTTTAAACATAATTAAATAAAATGTTTTTTTTTTTTTTTTTTTTACTTCCTGGCAAAGACAACCTTTTTAATCAGTTAAACAAAATGAATGCAAACTTTTAAGCGCATCTTTAATCTACAAACCCCATCTGATGATTTGATAAAACACCACACAGACACGCGCAGCCTGTTATGTCTAAAAATCAGATTATAGTGACATCTAGTGCTGTGGATTTTGAATTGTTCCATTAGATTCATATCAGAACTTTTTTTTTTTTTTGGGGTGAAAAGAAATATAAACAACCACTGGAGCAGAAAAATATATAATATTTTATGATCTTAAGAAAAAGAAACCAAATCAGAATTGTTGCATGCAGGGAATAAGCACACACGCTCACAAACTCACACTACAGGCAATTTGGACATGTGAGTCAGCCCTCACCACATTTCCAGGGGACTGGGAGAGGAAATTGGAGACCCAGAGAAAACCCATCAACGATGCAGAGAACGTGCAAACTCCACACACACACACACACACACACACACATACTTTATTGACAAAAGTATTTGGCCAAACTTGTTAATTATTAAATTCAGGTGTTTCAATCAGGCCCCTTATTCCCAGTGCAGGGCAATCTTAATGAAGTTAAAAACAGTTTGGGGAAGGTCCTTTTCTATTCCAACATGACTGAGTCCCAGTGCACAAAGCAAGGACTATAAAGACAGTGTTTGAAGAGTTCGGTGTGGAAGAACATGACCGGCCCGAACAGAGGGCCCTGACCTCAACTGCATCGAGCAGCTTTGGGATGAACTGGAATGGAGATTGTGAGGCAGGACTTCTCATCCAACATCAGTGCCTGACCAACAGAATGAATGGGGAGGAATATAGTATATACTGTATATATAAATTTAATTTAAATTTAAAATATAACTATTGTTATTTAGAGTGTATAGTTAAAGAAAATGACATCACAACACATCAAAATAACCCCCAGATCATGCAGTATTTGCAGTGCTTTAATAGCTTGAATAAAACAAAATGCAAATAATAAACAAATTATTTGTAAACAAATTGTGTTAATGCTTTGACTAAATAACATTAAGAAATCAGTATTTGGTGGACCTTCTTATTTTAACTCCGATTTTCAATTCAGCTTTCATGCGTTTTGCCTCTTCACCAGTTTTTCACATTGCTGTTGGGGAACTTTATACTACTCTTTTTGCCAAAAAAAAAAAAAAAAAAGCAAACAGCTCAGCTTTGCTTGATGGTTTGTGACCCTCCATCTTCCTCTTGACATTCCAGAAGTTTCCTGGAGTAAATTGCACAGCTTCTTATTTTTTTCAAGAGCTGCATATACATTTAAATGTTTCCCCTCTCATTACCCATGTGCTTTCTATGACTGGATAATTTCCCAACAATTTTTCCAGGTTCTCCAGGACGCATGGGAGTCGTGTCGGTGCCATTTGTGCGTTTTCTCTTTCTCTCTCTCTCTCTCTGTTGGAAGTTGTTGAGCCGTTGCATGTCACACGATCATTTAGGAACCGAAATTAACATGGTAATAATGGGAGTTTTTTTTTTTTTTTTTGGAGTTGAATATTCCTCATTATTATGACCATCACTTTGGCCAAACTGTCTGTAGTGCATCATTATCATACAGTAACTCCCAACCTGGTGCGCGCGCACACACACACACACACACACTTCCGTCACCCAACACACTCTGCCTAGGCTAAAAACAAACTAAAACAATCTAAACAACCTAAAAACAATCATGTACCTAAATATTCCACATGTCTGTATGTTGTTAGGTTTCATGTCTAATAGTTTAAATGGTTCCGCACACCTGCGCCACCTCACCTCTGCGCGCGCTCACCCACGCGCTGCTGCGTTATTCACGAGCTTCCCGCGGCTTCTGGTTAGTTTAGAACTCTTTTACTGTTCTGAGCCCTTAATTAATAAACTGCGTGAGCTGCTTCTTTGATCTTTCCCAAAACATAACGCGGAATGAAGACGCATGACGTGGCGTGACGTCATAATTGACGCTCTTCTCTTGTCTTGTTGCAAAGATACAAAGTGGACAACCGGTTATTTCAGTTCGCGTTAATCTTATCGGAGCGATGATTGGTTGCATTTATGTAAAACTATCGAGAAAGTAGTGAGCTGTATTAGGAAATTAGTATTCAATCAGCGCCATGTCTCACAGGTCAGTATCCTGCAGTCTGGATGGTTCTATATAATAATAATTATATATAGGCAGCATGATGGCGTAGTGGTTAGCATTGTTGCCTCGCACCTCCAGGTTCCGGGTTTGATTCCCATCTTGGGTCTGTGTGCATAGAGTATGGATGTGCTTGCTGGGTTTTCTCAGGGTACTCTGGTTTCCTCCCACAGTCCAAAGATGGTTTAGATGACAATAAAAGTGTAAGTGAGTTACTGATTGGAAGGTTGGGTGTTCGAGCCCCAGCACCACCATGTTACCCCTGTTGAGCCCTTGTGCAAGGCCCTTAACCCTATCTGCTCCAGGGGACGCTGTATTCTGGCTGACCCTGCACTCTGACCCCAACTACCTAACTGGGATATGTGGAAAAAATCATTTCACTGTGCTGTAAGGTACACGTGACAAATAACTGAATCTTTTTAGGGGCGGTGGTGACTCTGTGTTAATGCTCTGATTTACTGATCAGAAGGTTGTTGGTTCGAGCCCCTGGACCCTATCTGCTCCAGGGGCTCCACAATGGTTGACCCTGCACCCTGACCTCCTGCCTACTAACAAGAAGCTGGAATATGCAATGAATAAATATGTATATACGTAATATATGTATATGTGAGAAATAAAGGCTGACCCTCTGTTTTTCGTGTATTAGATAGATTGGTAAAAATGACATCATTTACATTTACATTTAAGCATTTTGCAGACGCTCTTATCCAGAGCGACTTACAAAAAGTGCTTTAAAGTTTACATCATTGGATACATACTTATAACTAATAACTAAGTGCCATTAGTCAATGGGGGGGGGGGGGGGGGGGGGAGATGGTGTCATCACTTTGGTAAAAAGTACGGTAATAATATACTCAAATGTAGAACCCTAACCCTACCTCCATTGTAACTATACAGGTCTGTAATAACCAGGATAAAATGCTAGTCAGGTCTACATTCAGCAGAAATCTTTATTATGTCACAATATCACAATAAAGTTAGTGATTAGTAAGGGCAGGAAACAACCCACCAACAACTTACTGCTGCCTGGGGGTTGCTGTATAATGCACAAAACATGTAATGTGGCCTCCATTACATCAGTTTATGAATGAGTTTATAAACGAATAACATTTCTCTGTGTGTCTATTTACACTATTGAACACTATTTATTAATGTGTGATTTAAGTGATTTAATTCTTTTAGAAGTTGGACAACAAATTGTAGTGCACATTTTTTTGCCGTCCTCTTGTTGTAATGAATGTAATAGACTTTACTGCACTTGTGATTTGCAGCACATATAACAAACTCTGGACTGACGCTCATGGGGAACTCAATGATCTCCTGAGCCAGGAGCTTCCGCCGGAGCCTTTACAGCCAGAGAAAGACCGCGTGGTGTTCTTCCAGCGCGTAGCCACCCTGTACGTACGCTACGTCCGAATCTTCAGGCAGCTGGAGGAGGCCTACGATCAGATCGTCCACCCACAGAAGAGGAGGCTGATCCGGGACGTCCTAGACGGAGTGATAGGTCGCGTCCTGGAGCTGAAGAATGAGATGGTGGAGAAGGAGTACTCCGAGTACCATAATTTGGACGATGTTATCCGGAAACTGAAACTGACCCCGGTGAGTTTGTAGCCCCAGATAAAACGTTCATCCGAGTGGCGCAGTGTTAAATTTCTCACCCTATGATCCGGAGATCGCGAATTCGATTCGCGGGTGATGCTGTAACCTCTTGCAGCCAGAGGGTTGATTGGCCGAGCTCTCTCAGAGGGGAGGGATGAGAGGTACTTAGTGCTCCCACATTAATCACGCCTCTACAGGGGCGTCTGTGAGCTCAAGCAAGCGGAAGAGAAGGGAAAAAAAAAGTTGCATGTAAATGAAATGTGGGGCCAAACTGAACTAAGCATTCTTGCCAGAGAACAAAATTCTTGGCAAGGCTGATTTTCTTTTACTCAGTCAGTCATGAATTTCCAAGACTGTTTATGAGACAGTTGCATTAACCACAAACACAAAAAAACTCAATAAAACAAAGCATACAGAGAGCTAAAAGTTCCAGTAATGCAGCTCATCCACTGCAGTGTATCAACACCAGCACACACTAACTCTTCCTCCTCTTACAGGGGCGCCATTTATTTTTGTCCTGAATGAATGTCTAGACTTATTTAATGCAATTTCTGGATTTTTTTTGGAGTGGTTTTCTTTGGAGTCCTTAATATGAAGCAACTGAGCTCCATAAAACGCTCCTTAAACTGAATTATGAATTAATTTATTTATATCCATTGTAATGTTTTTTACTTTATCATTTCTGTCTTTGTTTTCAGGAAGATCTTGAAATTCCAATCCCGAAGTACTTCATTATTGAACAGCGTAAAGTCCTGGAGGAACGAGCCGCCACTCTCGCCAGCATTCTGGAGAAAAATGGAATAGTGGAGGAACCAGAAGTATGTGGACAGTATTCCTCTCTTTTCTTTGTCATGTTGCTTTTAAACCTTTGGTATTTCTCGTAGCCCGATGCAGCTCCCATGCTGAGTCTGGAGGAGGCCGTCAGGATCATTCAGGTGTCGGAGAGGGCGCGGCAGGGTCGCCTGAGGACCAAGATCATGCGGCAGATCCACAGGGATGCAGAGATACAGAAGAAGCTTAAAGACAAGGATCTCAGAGAGGCTACAGAGCAACAGGCTGCTGTTCAAATCCAGAAGGTGATGTAACTGAAGCACAATTCACACACAGCATGTACAACTTCACGAGTACAGAGGAAATATAAAGCTGTGGTTCACTGGATTTCTGTGTCTGTAGGTATGGAAAGGTTACTTACAGAGGAAGAGGACGAAGCAGGAGAAGGAAGAAGAGATGATTGTTCTGGGCATGGTGAGCTCAACATCTGGCAATTTTCGGAGCTGCATTTTTTAAAACTGTATTGTATCTTCCATAAAGTACAGAGAGGAATCTAGATTTAAGCTGTATGTAAAAAAAACACAAGATCCTAATCACTTGAGACCATTATTTACTTAAAAATGAATCATCATCCTGACAATCTGTCATTGGTAACAAGAAAAATAAAATGTGAAAATTTGAAAACAAGAAAATTAAGCCAGCCTTAGCTTTTACTTATTTATTTTTACTTCTTAAATTATTAGGCTGCATCATGCAATAATCTTAAATATTGGCTTATTTTATTTTAATTCATCTATCTATCTATCTATCTATCTATCTATCTATCTATCTATCTATCTATCTATCTATCTATCTATCTATCTA
>JAOVVA010000032.1:15675165-15711431 GCA_028565275.1 Leiocassis micropogon
GATGTAAACTTTAAAGCACTTTTTGTAAGTCGCTCTGGATAAGAGTGTCTGCCAAATGCCTAAATGTAAATGTAAATGTAGTCCGATCCAATGCTGGTACTGATAGAAAGGACTCAGAACACACAGGTCACTACTCTTTTGGAGGGAAAAGGGGGACCTACTCAATATAAGGTGGTGGGTCATAATATGGCTTATCTGTGTATATTTTCTATCAAATTTATTAGGTTCTAGTTCCCAAACTATAAACAAATTAGTATCTTAACACCATGACCCTGACCAGATAAACATGTTAGATTAAATGTGCTCTTAGTTTCTCCTAAAATCTTAATTCTGTATCTGATCACAAATAACATAACTCCATTCAAGGCTGGAATTAAACAGATTAGAGACTTTGGATGTGGGACTTGAGTAAAACACAGGTTGATACCTTTCACATGTTCTAAGTTTTGCTTGTCCTTCCAGAGCAGGCTATCAGCATTGTGCGTGGACTGAGCTCCATCGAGGTAATGGAGCCTAAGGAGGCTCGTTTCAGAGTAGAGACAAGCATTAAAGCAGAACGAGCCCCTAAATGGACTTTAAATGGGGAGCTGTTAAATCCTGGCCCTGAAGTGAGGATAGAGAGAGAAGGAACGTCACACCGACTTACATTCACCAACACCAACAGCAGCATGTGCGGAATCATCCAGTTCAGCTTGGGGAAAAGCAAGTCGACTGCCCAGCTTACTGTTACAGGTAAAAAAAACTCTTTTTAATTTAATTTAATCCAGAGATCTGTGTGTTACTATGAATTAACGTGTTTGTGTTGATTTATCCAAACAGAGCGCCCCTTGGTGATCACGCAACCCATTTCAGATGTAAAGGTTAAAGAGAACTGCTCAGTGACTCTCAAGTCTGAGTTTTGTCCTTCACCAAGAGTGGTACGCTGGTTTAAGGGCAGAACTCCTTTACTTGCCTCAAGCAAGTACACCATGAGACAGGAGAAGAACCACGTTGAGATGACCATTATGGGTGTGAAGGCTGGAGATGCAGGGGAATATCGGTGCCTAGCTGGTGGATCTGAGACCAGGGGTCGAGTCAGTGTAGAAGGTATGCTTCCAACTGTTTTCAAAGGTCAGTTATTTCCGAAGCCTTTGTGTTACCTGTAAGGTTTAATTAAGTTGTATGGTGTGAAGAAAATACTGTTATGCTGTAGCTCTTGGGTGAAATAAAAGAAAATGTTCACCTTATCATTGGGAGATTTTGAGGTCAAATCCTGACAAACCTGCCTGTGCTTCTGGGGTGAGAAGGATGGCATTATTCCTAGTTCCCACTTTCATTTTCATTGCCACAGATGACTACAAATTTACAAATAGTGATGAGTAATGGGTAGTTATATGGCAAGATTGTTACTTGATGGGTTGTGTCAGCTCAAGTTGATGTTACAAGATCAACATCTTTAAATTTAGAATTTTTACATTTGAAAAAATGAAATAAAAGAAAAGAAAAAATGTAATTAAATACTTATTATTTATTTTCCAAAGCCACGGGGAGCTGCAGCGGAGCAATGAAATGGTCACATGCGGCTTCTGAACTAGGCCAGCATACTGCCACCTGCTGTATCGGAGAGCGTAAATAGGCACGTGTACCCAAGTACAGAAAACAAAATAATGCGAACAGCTGGGGGACTGAAAAGTGGGGAGGAGCCTGGGCCTGGTATAAATCAACTGTGTCTAATGTCAAATTACCCTTAATGATTTGTAGTTTGTCACTACAGTATGAACATTTTGACGGTGCTCAAAAACTTTGTGGTAGTGCTAACACTTTTTATGACTCATGGGTTTGCTGTAGAAAATGGCATGTTTTCGTCGGCTTATTTGTGTTCCATAGGCCTATTGATGCTCATTTGTGGTCATTCATTACCTTCTGTCAATTATAGCATGACATACAGTAGCTATCCAATGGGTGTGGTTTAAGTTTTAGAGGCAGGACAATGGAGACTTGTTGGGTACAAGGACAATGGTAGTGGGATTGAAGCACTGGTCAGGGGGATTTTGAAGATGTCAGTGAAAAAATCAGCCAGCTGGCCTGCACATCTTTTGAGCATTCTGCCAGGAATGTTTTCTGGTCCACCAGCCTTTTGTGACTCTGCATGGACTTTTGCCACATCAGCTGTGGTAATACACAGTATGTGGTCATTGGAAGAAGGGGTGATCTCCATCGCTGCCATGTCAATTTGATGTTGTTCAGCACATCTGGAAGAGATGCAGGAGTTGTCCTGTAGTTAGTGATGACCTGGATTCCCTGACACACGAACAGCTTGTCGCAACTGTCCTGGAAGTGGCTATGGATTCTCTGGGTGGGTGCATGTTTTACCTCTCTGATGGCCTGGGATTGTTACCCCACCAATATATTGGATCAGAACAAAGTACAAGAAGTGCCAAGAACTCACTTGAGAGCTGTTTATAAGTAATAATCACTATCCGTGCCCTTAGTGTACCAAATTAAAGGCTTTTCCTTGCTTTTATATTTTTAGTACTTTCATCAGATGTAAGATAAGGTCTTTACAATTCTTCAATGAAAAATTTGCTGGTAGCTGTTATATGACAGCTGGAGGATGGGAAATGGAAAGTGATCAGACAAGAGAAAAATCTAAGAAACAACCATGCTTTTATGTTGCAGTGAAACAACTTAAGATCACACGGCATCTGGAACAGGTAGAGGTTGAAGAAGAAGGAACAGCAGTGTTTTCCTGCGAGCTAAACTATGAGGCACCAAGTGTCAAGTGGCTCCTCAATGAGAGGGTGATTCATGCAAGTCACTTGAACACGATCCATAATTCAGGCAAAGTATACATTCTGGTCCTGAAAAGACTTACACCGCAAGAAAGCAGGGTGACTTTCAAGACTGTCAGCCTCAGCGAGTCTACCATACTCAGGGTCAAAGGTAAGGATTGTGGTTTTATTTATACTTCAATAAGAAAACCAGCAATAAATTTATTTGATGTGTCTTCATTACTCAGAAAAACCAGCGGTGTTTCTTAGATCGTTGGAAGACGTTGTGGCTGAGGAACGTGGTAAAGCTTGCTTACTGTGTGAAGTATCCAAGGAAGCAGTAACCCCCGTTTGGAGGAAAGATGGCACGGTCCTAAATGCTAGTGAAAAACATGAAATTCTTCATTTGGCAAAGTCATTGTCTTTGATCATTCACAAGCTTAAAAAAGACGATTCTGGGGAATATTCTTGTGATGTGGGGACTAGCCAAACAAAAGCCAAGGTTGTCGTTCGTGGTACGTCCAGTCTAAAATCTGAATGCATTTTCCAATTTATCACCTGGCATATGAGACAGTTCTAGTAATTGAAATGGACTTATACTTGTTTAGACCTTAACATCACCATTGTCAAGCGCTTGCGGACAATTTCAGTGCTTGAGGGGGAATACTGCAGTTTCGAATGTATTCTGTCACACAACATCATTGATGAACCCTCATGGACACTGAATGGCCAGCTGATCATCAGCAGTGGTCGAGTTCAAGTTGCTCACCAGGATCGAAAGTACACCATGAGCATCAAAGAGGTTATGATTACTGATGCAGGTGATATAGTCTTCACCATCAAGGATCTCAGTTGCAGGACCATGCTGTTTGTCAAAGGTATATCACACATCCTGATTTTAAGGAGAGCATATTGTTTTGGCTAGCTGTAAAATTGAGCAAATCTTTTGTATTATCTGTTTACAGAGAAGCCTGTACGGGTGTTTAGGGACATGCTAAATGTTAAGGCAGTACCTGGAGAAGATCCAGAGCTTAGCTGTGAGATTACCAGACCTGAAGTGACCATCAAGTGGTTAAAAAATGGCCGGTTAATCAGGTCTAGTTCTAAGTATGAAATGATGCAAAAAGGATATTTGGTAACACTAGTAATCCATAATGCAACTGTAAAGGACTCTGGAGAGTACTGTTGTGAGGCTGATGGAATCGCCACTAGGGCAAGGTTAGAGGTCAGAGGTAAGTACCTTAATTATTGTTTGATGTGATTATAAAATGGACTTGCTGCTGCAAGTATGGTAATGTCATATTGTACAACTTGTTTTACAAGTAATTTCACTAGCTGAGTGAAATTATGATTATGCATATGAAGGAATCATTTGACATCAGGAGATTTTTTTTTTAGGCTAACTACTATACTATTTGTCCTCACGAGACCTCCAAATCTTACCCTTTCTTCCTTGTAGACTTTCAGCACACTTTTGCTAAAGAACTAAAAGATGTAACTGCAGAAGAAAAGAATATGGTAGTCCTGGAGTGTGAGACCAAAAGACCTGCCACTAAGGTGACGTGGTTAAAAGGCATGGTGACGCTTAGCTCAGGGCAAAAGTACCTGATTTTGAAGAATGGTGTTGTTCTCTCACTAACCATATTCAACCTTGAAAAGGTTGACAGCGATTTGTACATGTGTGATGTTGGGACAATGCAGAGCAGGGCATTACTTACAGTAAAAGGTAAGCCTAATATCTTACCTTGTTTTTTGCATTTGCTCATGTGATTAATTCTTACAAACACTGTATAACACTTGCTGGTTCGCCTCTCAGGTCAGAAAGTGGTTATCTTGGATGAACTGGAGGATGTCGAATGTTTGGAAGGAGACACGGCCATATTCAAGTGTCGTATCTGTCCAGATAACTTTACTGAGGTTAAATGGTACCTTGATGAGACTCTGCTGTATACTAATGATTTAAATAAGATCCAAATGATCAGTGGTGGCTACCACACTCTTACCATCAAACAGCTTGCACGCAAAGACACAGGAACAATATCTTTTGAAGCTGGGGACAAGAGATCCTACGCTTCACTGCTAGTAAGAGGTAAGGCTGGAAATATACTTGCTTATAACAAACTATGTGTACATGTGGCTGTCTCACATTTCCTGTGTTAGTTTGGTCCACAGCTTGTAAATGTCCTCAGAAGTTAATGAGACGAGCAGTGTAGTCTTCAGGGACATCAGAAATGAAGGAAAGTTTTGAGGAGAAGTTGGGCAACCAGGTCCACTGTTACCTCCACCGCTATGATATATCTGAAAAGGGTCATAGTGACAAATATGCATGTCAAAACACTTGGTGAGAGATAAATACTATTTTATTGCTGTCCCCTTTTCTGCAACTATCTTAGAATTATAGACGTACCTATAACTGAGCTTCTTAATAAACTAAGTGTCACCATGACTTCATGCAAAAGTGTGGGAATTCTCTGGTAACATGTGAAGGCAAGTATGTGAACAAATCCGCTCATGATGTTGCCTGTTGACTATGCAAATGCATGTCTTAACACCAAGCTTATCTCAGGCTTAAGAGGTAACAAATGTACATCATTTTAAGTTAGGTTACATTCGGTTCACATACTGTATTTTCCAGCATTTAGACAGAATAAATGTAAACAGAGTTCAATGTTAAGGTTGAAATACTGAATTTTTTTTTTTTTCAGAAAGACGCCCAACAATAATCAAACCACTGGTCGACACCGAAGCTATCGAGGGAGGAAGTTTAAACTTGGTATGCAAGACCTCAAAACCGTGTCATATCCTGTGGTATAAGGATGGCTGCTTAATGTGGAACTCCTCTAGCTATTTCATGATTCGTTCTGGAAATGAGGCCAGGTTGACCATCCGGGAAGTTAACGACACTGATGCAGGAGTGTATGAGTGTAACGCAGGATCCATCAGCACCAAGGCAACTGTGACTGTTAAAGGTCAAGTCTCAAGCAACACTAAAAATGTTGTTTCTTCATCCATTGGTTTTACAGTATCAGTTTGTAAGCTCATTAGCTGCAGTACATTTATGCACCTGCTTAGATCTCTGATTTTCTTGGTTGTCTACTTTAAATTAGGTTCAAGTTCCATAGCTGTCATGTTCACGCTGAATCTGTTTCCTGTTTCATCATTATTAGCGGTGCCTGCTGAATTTACAAGTCAGCTTCATAATCAAGAAGCTGATGAAGGAAGTAGTGTGACTCTGTTCTGTGAATTCTCTGTACCTGGGGTTCAGTACTTGTGGCGAAAAGCAGCTAAGACACTCCGGTCCGGAGAGAAGTACTTAATGAAGCAAAGGAAAAATTACATTTCTCTTACAATCCATAATGTGAAACTTGAGGACTCAGGGACGTACACATGCATTTGCAGGAACCAGATGACCACAGCCACTGTTACAGTGCTAGGTATGAACAAAACTTCATAAACAAGCCAAAACTAAATATGTTCACGTAACTATTTTTTACTTTATTATTATAGTATAGGCTGCAAAATGGCATAGTGGTTAGCACTGACGCCTTGCACCTCGCCTTGCATGGAGTTTGCATGTTCTCCCGATGCTTGCTGGGTTTCCTCCAGGTACTTTGGTGTCCTCCCACAGTCCAAAGACATGTAGATTATGCTAATTGGTATTAGCATGTGCATGTGAATGTGAGTATATATGTGTGTGCCCTGCAATGGATTGGCACCCTGTCCATGGAGTACCCTGCCATGCACTCTAAGTCTCCTGGGAAAGGTTCCAGGCCCCTCGTGACCCTGCATACAGGATAAAGTGATATAAATGATGAGTAAGTGAGTGAGTGTTATGGTATAGTGAGTCAGCCATTTTTCTTGACAGCTATTCCCATCACATTCATTAAAGAACTTAAAAATCAAGAATCGGACGAGGGCATAGCAGTGACATTACGCTGTGAGCTCTCCAGAGCTGGAGTCCCAGTGGAGTGGATGAGGAACGAGGAAGTGCTCAGCCCTGGGATGAGGTATCAGATTCGACAGATAGTATCCATCCAGGAACTGGTCATTAGAAATCCAGTTCCAGAAGACAGTGGAACCTACAGCTGTGTGTGTACTGACCAAAGGACCACAGCCACTGTCAAGATAAAAGGTCTGTCCTATTTTTTATTTTATTTGGTGTTATAAATGGCAAAAAAATTTATGTACAGTGTTCTTCCCCTAGCTCAACCAATTACCTTCAAACAGAAGCTTAAATCTCAAGTGGTTGAAGAAGGAAAATATGTCACCTTACACTGTGAGATATCAAAGCTTGGCTTTCCTGTAGAATGGCGGAAGGGTCTAGAGTTGCTCAAATCTGGAGAAAAGTACCAGATGCGACAAAGAAGTTGTGTAATAGAGTTAAAGATATTTAATCTGACATGCAAAGACAGTGACATATATAGCTGCTCATGTGGTGATGTCCAAACATCAGCTAGGGTTTCTGTGAGCAGTAAGTGTCTCAAAATTTTGCTTCACTGTTGATTGTCAAGGTTATGACTGTAGTTAATGTTTTTTTTTATTGTGGTGAATGATTTTCTGTAGTGCAACCAATCAGTTTCACAGAGAAGCTAACAAATCTGGTTGCTGTGGAGGGCAAGAATGTGACCTTGCATTGTGAACTATCCAAAGCTGGTGTTCCAGTGGAATGGTTGAATGGAGAAGAGCTTCTTCATCCTGGACAAAAGTATCAGATGAGAGAAAGAGATGCAACACATGAGCTTATCATCTTTGACACTGTACCTGAAGACACTGGAGTCTATAGATGTGTATGTGGAAACCAGAAGACCAAGGCAATGATAAAAATTGTTGGTAAGACATTTAGTCTCATACTTCTTATGTTTCATTTATGTGAAAGAATGCCAATGATACCAGTCCCCTACTGTAATTATATGGTTTCTTGGATAATTATAATTATGTTTCTTGGAGGTATGGCTGCAACTTTCAAGCAAAACTTGAAGAACCAAGAAGCTTTAGAAGGAGGCAGTGTAGTACTAAGGTGTGAGCTCTCTAAAGCTGGAGTACCTGTGGAATGGTGGAAAGGTAAAGAACATTTGATGCCAGGTGGGAGATATCAGATGAAACAAGACGGCAAGATTGCTGAGATGGAATTTGCAAATGTTCTTCCTAATGATGCTGGAATGTACAGCTGTATTACAGGAAATCATAAAAGCTCTGCAGAAGTGAAAGTCACAGGTAATAACCACAGGTTTGCGTTGAACCAATTTAATACATATTCTATAATATACAGTGTTGGATTGAAAACTCTGTTCCTTCAGCTCTTCCGATTACTTTCAAACGGGAGCTCCAAGATCAGGTTTGTAAAGAAGGAGGCATGGCTGTGTTCACCTGTGAACTATCCAAACCTGGGGCTCCAGTAGAGTGGAGAAAAGGAAGAGTTATTCTGAAACAAGGAGAGAAATATAAGATGAGGCTGGAGGGAAGGTTAACCAAATTAGAAATAAACAACTTGGAAGAGAGTGATTCTGGAAGCTATAATTGTAAAACCAAAGATGCACAATCAACTGCTGATCTTACTGTGCAAGGTAAGGTGAATAAGATACAATACAGATTACTCAATAGATTCATACACAGTACTAACTAGCAACAGAAGAACCTCTGTTGAACAGTTCATGATTCACTGTAAGACTTGGACCATCACATTTGTGCTTCTTTTCATAAAATCATATTTAACCACTTTTAGAAATTCATCTCTAAATTTTCCTTAGCACTTTCACTGTTGCATGGAGGAGGACTCATAACCCCTTCACTTACGATGGTCTGGTTAATGTTACGAGATGTGTTCAAGTCAAACCAGGACTTGTGATGAAATTTCTGGTAAATTAATGTGTAAAACCGATATAGCAAAATATCATTATAATAATATTGCAATGAAACTCTTAGTCACTGTAAAACATTTGAATGGTGCAAATATTTTAAAGAAGCCACATGTCCGCAAAAGGCTATTCCAGCCGAGGTGACTTGGAGCTCATTGCAGTCTTTCCTGTAAAAATTCAGCGAGTGGAAAATCTGATTTTTGAAAATCGATGGATAACTTGCGTTGCCAACTTGTGAACTGTACACACAATCATTCACAAACATCACTTGCACATTACAGGAACTCGACTGGGAGTTATTGGCACACCCCCCTTACAGTCCTGACCTCGCCCCAAGACATTTCCACATGTTTAGAAACGCAGTTAAAGGAATCCACACTTTATTTACCAATGTCTTTTTGGACTTCTTGGCATAATTACTCTATAACATGTAAAAACCTCACAATTTTTATATTTTTATAGCACTTCCTGCTACTTTCAAAAATTTTCTGAAGAACCAGGAAACTCAAGAAGGAAAAAGCATCAGTTTGCAGTGTGAGCTTTCCAAAGTTGGAGTACATGTGGAGTGGTGGAAGGGAGGTAAAATGTTGAGAAATGATGAAAGGTATCACTTGAGGAAAAAGGATACAACAGCAGAACTGCTATTAAGAAAAGCACAACCAGAAGATAGTGGAGTTTATCGCTGTGTTTGTGGAGAGCAGAGTACTGAGGCATTCATCAAAGTCAATGGTAGGAAAGACTGCTTGCTTAGTTGATACCCAAACATGTTACAGCCTCACATGATCATTACCATTTTATGCATAAAAGCAGATTTCCTGTAGATTTGTAGCGTTTCTGTTGTTTTGTGTAGCTCTTCCAATCATGTTCAAACAAGAACTAAAAAACCAAGAAGCTGAAGAAGGGAACAATGTCACTTTGCGTTGTGAACTCTCAAAGTCTGGGGCTTATATAGAGTGGTGGAGAGGTGAAGAACTTCTCAAGACTGGGGAGAAATACCAGATGAGACGAATGGCCACTAAAGTGGAGCTTGTCATCCGAAAAGCAGTACCTGAGGATAGCGGTGTCTACACTTGTGTATGCCCAGATCAGAAATCCAGTGCTGTCATTAACATAAAGGGTATGAAACCACTTATATGGGGATTTCTCATTATGCTGACACACTGATATTTTTCTGATTTCACATGCATAATTTACATGTTTTCAGCTTTACCAGTGATTTTCAAACAACACCTGAGAAACCAAGAAACAATGGAAGGCAAGAGCATCACCCTACGTTGTGAACTTTCTAAACCAGAAGCCTTAGTGAAATGGTGGAAGGGACAGGAAGAGCTGACTGGGGATGAAAAATACCACATGAGGACTGAGGGAAAGACAGCTGAGCTAGTTATCAGGGACGTTTTATGTGAGGATGCTGGTATTTACAGCTGCACAATAGGAGACCAAAAGATTAGCACTGAAATCAAAGTTCGGGGTAGGTTCTACTAAAGAATGCATTCTTTTATTGATTGGTTCATATTGTTCCACATGGATATATGACATTTCTATGGGTTCATAGCTTTACCCGTGACCTTCAAACGAGAGCTCCAAAATGAAGTTTCGAAGGAAGGAGGATCTGCCATGTTTAGTTGTGAGCTCTCAAAACCTGGAGCTCTGGTGGACTGGAGAAAAGGAAGAGTTATTCTGAAAGCAGGAGATAAATATGACATTAAGCAAGATGGAAAGCTCTCTACACTTACCATACATAATATTGAGGCAAACGATGCTGGGTGCTACTCGTGTAAAACAAAGGATTCTGAATCGACCGCTGAGCTTACAGTTCGGGGTAAGGAGTGCAGGTTTCTTAGTTGGCTTTTGATGATTCTTGCTTTGCTTGCTGTTGCAAAGTGCTTTTCGAGGTCTGTCTGGAAAAAGTCTAGACATTGTTAATATAACAAGAATGGTTTGTGAGACATTGATGTAACCGGGCAGCCACAGAGCCACAGGAATGCACATGCATGAACAATGGCAAGTTCAGTGTACTAGTAAGTGGGCGCTAGATGTCATTGAGTAATGAGTCATGTGTACTGTGTGGTCATCACATTCAAAATGACCGAGCGAGTAGACCAACGAACCTGCATCAAATTTTGCATTAAGCTTGAACATTCCTCCACAGAAACTAATTGGTTGATTCAAAAGGCTTTTGGGGAAGATGCAATGAGTGCAGTGCAAATAAAAGTGTAGCACAAACACTTAAAAGGTGGTCAAGAATCTGTTGAAACGTTGGAAGTGATCCATGTTCTGGAAGGCAACAGGTAGAACATTAGAGAATGTTGAACATGGTATGTTGATATTTCCAGACAGACCTCATAAAGACCTGCCTTTTTATCCTCTGAGGCTTTGCATGGCAACTTGCAAAGTTATTTTTCTTTCTTCTATTTTCTCTGCTACATAAGCTGATATATTTTTTATTTATTTGGCTACTGTCTCCAGTTCCACCAATTGCTTTTAAAGTGAAGTTAAAAAACCAAGAAGTCGAAGAGGGGAACAATGTACACCTGTATTGTGAGCTCTCCAAAGCTGGCGTTCCTGTTCGATGGAAAAAAGGGGAAGAACTAATCAAGTCTGGACTGAAATATCAAATCACTCACCGGGACACTACAGCAGAGTTAATCATCAAGAAAGCAATGCCTGAAGACAGTGCAGAGTATAGGTGCATATGTGGGGATCAGAATACTAAAGCCAACATCAAAGTTTTTGGTACGATGAAGTCTTGTCAAGTTTCTATGGTTATTTGAGTGAATATTTTGCTTATTTTGTCTCCTCATATACTATTTTGGTTGTTTAGCCATTCCAGTCACATTCAGGAAAAATCTAACCAACCAGGAGGCTCCAGAAGGAGGGATCATAGTCCTGCACTGCCAGCTTTCTAAACCATGCGTACCTGTGCAATGGTGGAAAGATGAAGAGGAGCTTAGTAATGGATCTAAGTACAAGATGAAACAGGATGGGTTAGTTGCTGAGTTGCAAATCCGGAACGTTCTTCCTATGGATGTTGGAGAGTATAGCTGCATTATCGGCGACCACAAGACAACAGCGGAAGTTAACGTCAGGGGTAGGTCCAGTGCAACCTGTTTGATCTCCTGAATGAAAAAGTGTTCTTTTTTTAGTTCAATTTATTGCAATCCAATTCTTATTCATTATGCATCCATCACTCATGACGCATAATCAGATGCACCTGCTTCATAATGGAATCAATGGAATATCACTGATAACAACAAAACATTTCTTTGTTCTTTAGTGAAACACACTTCCATTCTCATGTGAAGCCAATGCCTACACATGTCTGAACTACCAATAGCATATAAATATACCACAGATCTTAAAAGAAAATACAATTGCTTGTTTTCCTTTTTTTGAATTTTTGAATGTTTGGTGCAATACAGCCTCATACTGGACTGGAGTGTTGAGCAGACAATTGGCTGGAAAATACATTATTAAATGTTGTACAGCTTCACAATGTTTATTTAATACTTTTAGTAGTTTTCAAAGAATATGAGACAAATCAGGCAATAAACATTAGCGCTATTAATAAAAAAGAAATCACAATGCCTAAAGATTGAATCAAATTGAATCAACAGATTATCTATGGTTCACAGCTCACTCTTTGATTATAAAAATTCCATTTGTTAGCTAAAGTTTGAAACTTTCCTTAACCATTTTGGACAGGAAAAAGAAAACATGATATAAAATGACCTAAAATAAAACAGTTTGACTATTGATTTTTCCAAATCTGAAATTTCAATTAAAATCTGTAAAGTATTTGTTCAAATAGAAAAGAGACAATTTCTAAGATCCTAAAAGGCACTAAGTTTGTGCATTTTTTTTGACTCCTGTTTACACACAGCTGCAGCCTCTGTGTTCTTTGAGAAGGAACTCCAGGACCAGGAGGTGATGGAGGGAAACTCTGTGGTGTTCAGTTGTTTGCTTTCAAGTCCTAATGCACCAGTGGTTTGGAAAAAAGACTCACAGCAGATCACAACCGGTGGACGATTTACTCTACACCAAAAGGGCTCAACGCAGGAGCTTGAGATCAGAAAGCTAAGGCCTGAGGATGCTGGTGTGTATACATGTAGCACAAGGGGCAAGATGACATCAGCACGGCTTAGAGTGATCGGTAAACGGCCAATGTCTTATCAACGAAACACATATGATTTAAAGAACCGTTCATCACCATGTTAAAGGATTTTCGTTTTAACTTTTATTTTTTTAGAGTGTGTGAAAATTGTGAGAGAGCTGCAGGACCTGACTGTAACTGCAGGAGAAGATGCGCATTTCATATGCGAGCTTTCACATAGCGATGTTACTGATGGAGTGTGGTGGCTCGACTCCACCGTTCTGCAGGAAAATGAAATGAATCAAATGAGGTATTGTGGGCGTGAGCATCACCTGACTCTTACCATGACTACACCTGAGGAGTCGGGTATGGTGGCATTCGTAGTAGGAGAGGAGTGGACTTCAGCTCGTTTACGAGTGAATAGTAAACCTAAAGGTGAGAATGGACCTGAGGCTCCTTCAGCTCCCTGTTTACCCTTAACACACTTTGAATTTGAACAATTTTTTAAAAACTTGCCATACTTGTTTTATAAGTGTTGTACATACTCTATGACTGTATGAGCACATTAGGAAAGATTTTGAAACCCATCTGAAACCTGGAAAGTCCATTTTGTCGCTGCTCAACTCTGAACCCATGACCCGACTGATCACCATGTTGTATTCAGTTTTCCATTACTGGAAGATAGTCTGTTCTGGGTTGAATCGCTTTCTCACTACAACCGAACCAAGCTAGAGTGATAGAATCTATACATACTGTACCTTCTACAGTACCACCAATCTGAATGCACTTCTGTTTACAGTTTTAATAAAAGAGAAATTAAAAGACATGATCGTCTTTGAGGGTGATACTGCCACATTATCCTGTGTCACCTCGGGCGACTGCACGCCCATCACATGGAAACGAAACAACGTGACCCTTCTGGCAGGGGAAAAGTATGAACCTCGTGAAGAAGGACAGCACAACCTCCTTTTAATACATAATGTTGAAAAAGAGGACACTGGAGTTTACATGTGTGACACCGGAGACATGCAAAGTATGGCTGTTCTGACTATCAGAGGTAAGTCTTATGTAATCTCAACTGTACGGTAAGGTGTATTTGTAAATTATGGATGTCAAACTCAGAAAGAAACTATACACTCGCCTTTGTTGCTTAAGTCACATTTTGCATTATGAGCTTCAGTTTGTTGTGCTTTTAAATGTGCAAAAAAATTGTACATTAAAAAACTTCTAAAATGTATATATATATGATGTTTAAATAAAAAAAAAAGTATTTGCCAATAAGCCAAAATGTTGTTTATCTCATTCTGCAATGAATACCATTTATACAACCTGAAACCTATTTTTTTAATATAAATTCTAATTAGTTTTTACAAATATTATCAAGCAAATAATATACGTTCTTAAACGCTGTAAAATGATCAAATTTGGGAAAAGACATGGTTACAGCATCAAATCTTTTAGCTTTCATCATTAGCAAATTTTATCACTAGCTAAGTACAATGCTCTAGTTTATCACTGTCTTTTAATATTTTGGTCCATTTGCAATCCATAAGAGTTCATTTAGGACACAGAACCCAAATTAATTTAATTAGTACCTTTATTGTGCTGTTCCCAACCCACAGGCCGTGTCTCTGACACCTTTGATCTAGATTTTTATCAAAGTTACTAAACATTATAAGAGAGTGCTGAGGTATGCATGCTTTTTATGTTTCTATGGATTGCTGATGGGTGAAAAATGTTTTTTGGTCCCAGAGCATCCACTTTCCTTTCGTGAGGAACTTCAAAATCAGCAGGTTGAAGAGGGTGAAACTGCCTTCCTGTGCTGTGTGCTCTCTAAACCTGGAGCTCTGGTACAATGGAAGAAGGGAGGTGTTTTGCTTAGACCAGGAAACAAGTATAAAATGAAGCAGGATGGTTGCGAAGTACAACTTCAAATCTATGACCTGGCAATTCAGGATAGTGGCATCTACAAATGCTGTGTGGATAGCATTGAGACGAAAGCTAGTCTTAGTGTTAAAGGTATTCAGTATATATACAGTATATTATTTATATACAGTATATAATGCATAGTGTATTATGCACCCAAAAAAGGTTTATATATTTAATTTTATTAAAATTATGTTTAAATTAAAGTTACCTTTTTTCTAGAACAACCTTTGTTCTTTCGTGAGGAACTTCAAAATATGGAAGCCGAAGAGGGTGAAACCTCTTTCCTATGCTGTGAGCTTTCTAAGCCTGGAGGTCAAGTGCAGTGGAAGAAGGGAACCGTGCTGCTGAGACCTGGAATCAAATATGAGATGAGGCAGAATGGTTGTGAATTAGAGCTCCAGATAAATGACTTGAAATGTGAGGACAGTGGGGTCTACAAATGTTGCATGGGTAGCCTAGAGACAATGGCTAATATTCTAGTAAAAGGTAGAGAGTATATGTTTTTAAAGATAATAATTATTTTTTTTATTGGATATATAAATTAGAAATTGCTTTAAACAACTTTTATTACAATAACCCTCCAGAACAACCTGTGTTCTTCTCTGAGGAACTACAAAGCCAGCAGTTAGAGGAAGGGGAAACTGCCTTCATATGCTGTGAGCTTTCTAAACCTGGGGTTTTGGTTCAGTGGAAGAAAGGAGCAGTGCTGCTTAAACCAGGAGACAAGTATGAAATGAAGCAGGATGGTTGTAAACTACAGCTTAAAGTCCATTACGTGAAGGGTCTGGATAGTGGGAATTACAAATGCTGTGCTGATGGTGTGGTTACTACAGCATGTATTATGGTAAAAGGTACAGTATGTCCAGTTTCTGGGTAATATTGTATGCAAATTCTCATCCAGATTAAGATTTAAGTCCATTTTCCTATTTCAGAACAACCCCTGTTTTTCCATGAGGAACTTGAAAATCTGGATGTGATGGAAGGTGGGACTGCCTCCTTGTGCTGTAAAATCTCTAAACTTGGAGCTTCAGTCCAATGGAAGAAAGGAGCAATGGTGCTAAAACCTGGAAATAAGTATGAAATGAAACAAAATGATTGTGCATTTGAGCTTCAAATCCATGACTTAACAGTTCACGACAGCGGAATCTACAAATGCTGTACAGGTGGCATTGCGACTACAGCATCCCTTGAAGTCAAAGGTATCTACAGTACATTTTCAGGACCATTATGTTAGGTAGAACTGTAGAACTTTTTTTTTTTTGTAGTCAACAAGTAGCGAAAAAAAGTAGCGAAATTTACATTTGCATCTACACCATTTGGTCGTTGCTCTTACAAACAGTCCGGAACATTCCAGAACCCCACTAATCTAAAACCCTTAGAGATGAATCAGTACCTGTTGTTACAGCAATAAAAATACTATACGTTTTTCTTTTTAATTAATGCTTAATTACTTTACATTCCACTTACAGAGTACCTTGACAAAGGTACTTGTCTTGATCCATGTCTTCCCTCTGTCTTGAGGAACTGTTGGTATGGGAGATTTTTATCTTCCACTGTTGATGCCTGTCATACTTTAGTGCTCAAACATAAGCTGTAACTCCAATTATAATAGTATCAAAAAACAAGACTCAGCAGTCGGTTGATCTGGATGACGTAAGCTGGACTTTATGTCAGCAACAAAGCCCAAGCGAGTCAACCCAATGGCAGCTCAAGAACAGGCAAAGAGCAGACTGTTACAAGAACAGGCAAAGAGCAGACTACAAAGCAATACAATGCACACACTTTATATAGTTGAGGAGGGGACTTTTTTTCCCTTTTTTTTCTTATTTCCGATGACCATTTGGTCACCGTTCCGGTAACTTGGTTTTTCTTTTTTCATATTTCCTTTTACCAAACTTGGTCTGCCTGGTCTTTTTATTTTTTCTTACTTCCGTTCGCCAAGGTCGCCCATTATCTCTTATCTGTTCCAAAAAATGTTCCCATTATAACCTACAGTAACACTTCCACCAATGACACTGTGTTGATCGCGCTGCTCTTGGCCAAGTTCAGGCTAAGTGCTAAACGTTCTTGAATTGAAGCAGTAGGTTGAGCACACACCTGCTTCTCGCAAGAGGCCCATCATATAACAACGGTCTCTGTGAGTGTATCTGCAGTAACCGAGACCGATTTTACAGAAAAGGTGACTTTTAACAGGTGTATCGCTGTTTATGTGCCCTACACTGACTTGCCAATTGGTGTTCTTGCTCAGAGGTGACAGGCCTCTTGATTGATCTGTTCATCCAATCAGTGATGTCATTCTGATGCTTCACACATGCTCTGTACCACATCAAATCTGATGTGTCTTTTATATATTTTAGTTTATTATTACTCAATTTTTATAACTTCTTGATTTTATTCAATGTTTTTCTCCATTATTCTGAAGTATTTGCCATGTTTCTTGTCTGTGTCCATTTTATTTATGCAGCGACTTAAACTGTGCTTAGCACTAGCCATGAGTTTGATGTGGTTTATCTGGTTGTTTCTTGATAAGAACCCAGTCATACTTTGAGTCCTTTCTCCTCACCCAACTATGCTTCAGCGTGGCATCTTTCCTCAAGTTTGAATATTTCTTATCTGAGGCTAAGCAGCAAACCTTATGAGTTTTTAAAGGTATAATAGTTTAAAAGTTTAGAAGTTTATATAGAAGGTTATATTTAGTTCTTAGTGTGAATATATTATATATTATGGATGTTATATAATATATTATGGATGTTTTAGTGTTTTCTCAGATCCTACCACACCTTATTTAACTAATCAGCTAATTAACAATCTTTTCCAAACTGATGAAGGTGAGATAGAGCAGGGGAGAAAACTTAAAATGGGGGTAGTCCAGGACCAGGTTTGAGAACCAAGTAGAGCCAAATATCTATTCACCTACTGCTCTAGGTATGTAGGTAAATAGCTTAGTATCAAATGCCAACCATATTACCACTAATGATGCAATTAAGGTCACTCATGAAGTTTGAAATGTAATCTTAATATTTAGGTCACCTGTACTTAAACCACTAAAGAATTTTTTTGCAAAATGTTTTTGGTTTTATACAGAGCAGCCACCATTTTTTCTTGAGGAACTCCAAAGTATGCAAGCAATAGAAGGAGAGACTGTTTTGTTCCTCTGTGAGCTATCTAAACCTGGAGTTCCGGTAATTTGGAAGAAAGGCACAACCCGTCTGAGGCCTGGGGGTAAATATGAGATAAGGCAAAAAGGCTGCAAGCTAAAGCTTAAAATACATGACTTGACACATCAAGACAGCGGTTCCTACAAGTGCTGTGCTGGTAGCCTTGAAACCGTGGCATCCCTTGAAGTCAAAGGTACATGTCACTTTGGCAGAAAATAGACTGTATTTAAGGGAATAGGAATATTGTATAGTGGTAATAAACCGCAAACTATAAATAAAAGAGTAACTCTTAATTCTCTGTAGAACTACCAGTGTTTTTTCATGAGGAACTACAAAATCTGGAGTTGGAAAAGGGTGAAAATGCTTTGCTAACCTGCAAGATCTCTAAACCTGGGGTTGTGGTGCAGTGGAAGAAGGGATCGGTCCAGCTTAGACCAGGAGACAAGTATAAAATGAATGAAAATGGATGTGAGCTACATCTTCAAATTCATGATGTGACCTGTGAGGACAGTGGCACTTATGGATGTTATGCTGACACCATAGCGACCACAGCAATCATTCTCGTTAAAGGTAAACATGTGTAATTTCCCATTATAATGATTACCTTCTCCATGCTTGAATCAACCTGAAAAAAACTGACAATGGTTATACAACTAGTTAACAACATATTAATCTCTCATGTTCAGAGCAACCTTTGTTCTTCTACAAGGAGCTCAAAAATCAAGAAGCAAAGGAAGGTGAAACTGGCTTGTTGTGCTGTGAGATCTCAAAACCCGGGGTTTCTGTGGAGTGGAAAAAGGAAACCATGCTTCTGAAACCTGGAGAGAAGTATGAAATCAATCAGGATGGATGTAAACTGCAGCTTAAGATCCATGATCTAAAAAGTTCTGATAGTGGCTCCTACAAATGTTGTGCTGGTAGTCTGGTGACTACTGCATCTATTGTTGTGAAAAGTATGCTGTTGGAGAGCAGGAACATACATTGGACAATATGTTTTATGAACTCTTTGATTGGATGAAAAATTTGACCATCATGTTATTTTCTCTCTCCAGAAAAACCCTTGTTTTTTTGCAAGGAACTTCAAAGTCTAGAGGTGGAAGAGGGTACAGTTGCCTTACTGTGCTGTGAGATCTCAAAACCTGGAGTATCCGTGCAGTGGAAAAAAGGAGCTCTTCTTCTGGAACCTGGAGAGAAGTATGAGATAAAGCAGGATGGATGTGAACTGCAACTTAAGATCCATGATCTGAGAAGTTTTGATAGTGGTTACTACAAGTGTTGTGCAGGTGTGCTCATCACAACAGCCTCAATTCTAGTAAAAGGTAAGTGGTGTGCTATTGTGAAAATAAGGGTAAACAGCAGGAAGATGACGTTTAATGATGTCTATCTTAGTAAGAAAAAATCAACCAAAATCTTTGTTCCCTGCAGAAAAACCTTTGTTTTTCTGCAAGGATCTTCAACATCTGGAGGTAGAAGAAGGCAAAGCTGCTTTGTTCTACTGTGAGCTCTCAAATCCTGGAGTTGAAGTGCAGTGGAAGAAAGAAGATCTTCTTCTGAAGCATGGAGAAAAGTATGAGATGAAGAAAGATGGGTGTGAAATGCAACTTAAGGTCTATGATCTGAGAAGTTCTGATAGTGGCTCCTACAAATGCTGTGCTGGTAGTCTGGTCACCACAGCATCTCTTGTAGTGAAAGGTTTGTAGTTTTTTGTGATCGTTGCAATAAATATGCATGACCAAGCCTACAATTAACAATGTTTTTCAATACACTGTCTTTGCAGGAAATAAACTGACCACCATGTTTTTTTATTCTCATCAGAAGAACCCTTGTTCTTCTGCAAGGAACTACAAAATCTGGAGGTAGAAGAATGTAAAACTGCTTTGTTGTGCTGTGAGCTTTCAAAACCAGGAGTTGCAGTGCAATGGAAGAAAGGAACTGTTCTTCTGAAGTCTGGAGAGAAGTATAAAATAAAGCAAGATGGATGCAAACAGCACCTTGAAATCCATGATTTGAGGACTTCTGACAGTGGCTCCTACAAATGCTGCGCTGGTAGTCTGCTCACCATAGCATCTCTTCGGGTTAAAGGTATGGGTTTTTTTTTTGTCACCCTCACAATAAATAGGGTTTACCAAAAATTGAGCTATCATTTAAAAAGAAGATTTATTTAAGTATGAAAAATGATCCCAACGGTCTTTGTTCTTTCCAGAAAAAACATTGTTCTTTTCTAAGGAACTGCAAAATCTAGATGCTGAAGAGGGAACAACTGCTTTACTGTGTTGTGAGCTCTCGAAACCTGGAGTTGCAGTGCAGTGGAAGAAAGGAGTTCTTCTTCTGAAACCTGGAGAGAAGTATGAAATGAAGCAGGAAGCGTGTGAAGTGCAGCTTAAGATCCATGATTTGTGGAGTTCTGATGGCGGCTTCTACAAATGCTGTGCTGGTACTCTTGTCACAATATCATTCATTACAATAAAGGGTAGGAGACCAACGCAAGGGTTGATAAATTTGGAATGCAAATGATTTATGATTGGTTGTCTCTGGCTTCTTAGTGAGTTAAGACCACCATATTTTTAATTCTTTCCAGAAAAACCTTTACTCTTCTATAAGGAGCTTCAAAATCTGGAAATTGATGAGGGGAATACTGCTATGTTGTCCTGTGAGCTCTCAAAGTCTGAAATTTCTGTGCTGTGGAAGAAAGGAGATCTTCTTCTGAAGCAAGGGGAGAAATATGAAATGAAGCAGGATGGATGTGAAAGGCAGCTTAAGATCCATGATCTGACCAGTTCTGATAGTGGCTCCTACATATGTTGTGTTGGCAGTCTGGTCACCAAAGCATCTCTTTTAGTTAAAGGTTTGTACTTAGTTGCGACCAACAAAAAAAATATGGATGACCAAAGTGCATCATTGTAGAATAAACCTGACCAACATGTTCTTCATTCTTCCTAGAAAAACCCTTGTTCTTCTGCAACAAACTTCAAAACCTGGAGGTAGAGGAGGGAAATACTGTCATGTTCTCATGTAAGCTTTCAAAATCTGGAGTTTCTGTTTTGTGGAAGAAAGGAGCTCTTCTTCTGAAACCCGGAGAGAAGTATCAAATGAAGCAGGATGAATGTGAAATGCAGCTTAAGATCCATGATCTGAGAAGTTATGATAGTGGCTCTTACAGATGTTGTGCTGGCAGTCTGGTCACAACAGCATCTCTTCTGGTGAAAGGTTTGTACTTAGTGGTAATTAACACAACGAATATGGTGAACCAAAGTGCATCACAAACATGTTCTTTATTCTCCGCAGAAAAATCCTTGTTCTTCTGCAAGGAACTTCAAAACCTGGAGGTTGAAGAGGGTAAAACTGCTACGATCTGCTGTGAGCTTTCTAAACCTGGAATTTCTGTGCAGTGGAATAAGGAAACAATGCTGCTTAGACCAGGGAACAAGTATGAAATCAAACAAGATGCCTGTAAACATCAACTTAAGATCTTTGACATGAGGCCTCAAGACACTGGGAGCTACAAATGCTGTGCTGGTAGTTCAGTGACCATGGCGTCTATCACAGTCAAAGGTATGTGGTTTAGTAGAACCAGAGCAATTTGATAGCATTAAAAGTGAAATCTAGAATCAAGAAATGAGTTTTATGGATGGACATACTACTGATATTTTGGAGAACACTGTTTGCACTCTGCTTTACTTTGTTGGGTATGAGTACAAGCAAACAAATACAGTAACAGAATAATATCCATACCAGTATTGGTACTGATGCATTATAGTAAACTGTTGAAGAAAGATTTTTTTTTAACAACTGTACACTTTCATTTTCTGTGTTACTGCCGTCTAGAGTTTCCAATCAAACCTAAAGACATCCCTCAGGTTCCACCATGCTCAAGGGGCAAGAAATTCCTGCAAGGTTCTTTCCTAGATGAACAAAGCAATGTTGTTGAACAAGAAATGTCACCTGTATGCCAGCAAACTGCTAATAATATAGTAGAGCAAGGGCAGGATGACCACTGGGTTGATAGTTTAAAGGAGATGGAAGAACAAGACAATGAGAAGAAGACAGCAGTAAAAGAAGATATATTCCCTGGCAGAGATGAGGTGATGGTGGATATTAAGAAGCCTGATCTTACTCCTGATGATCATGTTACTGCAGAACAGTGGAACACTGCAGAGAATATTGCAGTTACAACAACTGCAGACATTTCTTCAAACCAAAATCGAGACAACATAAAGCAAGAACCAGAACGCAAAGTTACCACCAAACAAAGAAGACAGACTCAAGGTGAAATCGAAGCACCAACTCACCATAAGGAAAGGTTCACCCAGCCACATATTGCTATTCAGGGTCAACACAGTGTCCTGGAGCCAAAGAAACAAGTTTTGGTCATGAAGCCATATGAAGCCAGAGGTTCTTCAGATACTGAGACATTAATAAGGCAAGAAGTAAAAGAAGCCAACTCATGTGTCCATAGTGACAAATTTGAAACACCTGAAAAGATTCATTCCTTAATTGACGCCGAGGATCGGCTTGCAGAGAAAACATCAAGTCTGCATTTTATAGATCAGGAATACAAGGAGCAACGAAGCAGTGTAGGAAAAGCAACAGAACTTTCTATCAAACACACCCTGCAACAGAAAGAAGAGTCAGCTGGGGAAATTGGTTTTATAGAGCAAGCAAACCAAAAGCAAATACAAGAGGTACCAGAACCTTCAACAATTCAAACATCGGAAAAAGTATCAGCCCAGACCAACACAGAGGGTCTGGGTGTTGGTGAGCGTAACCACGGCTCTTGGGAAGAGATCACCAAAGCTTGTAAAGTTGCAGAGCCAACAAACCCCACTACTTTTTCTGAAGAGCATATTCAAGACCCCCCTGATATAGGCATAAGTCAAGAAGATGAGGCAGAGATGCTGGACGCTGCTATCAAGATCCAAGCTGCTTTTAAGGGCTACAAAACTCGAAAGGACATGCGGCCTGTTTTCAAGGCAGTGTTCAAGACACAGAATGTTAAGCTGGGTAATTCAGTTTGTCTTGATTGTATTGTTGATTGTAAACCCAGCATGGTGCGTTGGCTAAAGGATGGCGTTGAGATAAAGCATGGGAAGCGCCATAAGATCAGCCATCATGAAGATGGTAGATGCCTGCTGGTTATAGCTAATGCAAGTTTCAATGATACAGGTGTCTACACTTGTGAAGCTGTCAACAAGTTTGGTACTGTTAGTTACAATGGGAATGTGACCGTCAGTCATGCAAAGAAGACTGAACACCCAGCAGCAATAGAACCAACTCCTGGAAAAGAAGTTGTGCAGATATCTAATAAAGAAGAGGGATCACTTAGGCTTATCTATGATCTGCCTACAGATGATAACTACAGAAAAATCCAGGAGAGAAGAAAAAGTCTGATTTCCTTTAGTTCTAGTAAGTTGCCTTAAATTATTGTTTCAGATTTATGCATGCTGCATAACTTGGATTTTTTAGACTGTTTCAAAGGTACTGCACATGTTCGTTCCTAAGCATTTAAAGTGGTGCTATTTTGGGATATCAAAATAAAATGAATAATCTCCATAAAGGTATACAAATGTACAAATCATAGACTGTAGATACCAAATCTAACATCACTCCTTTTGAGAATGTATATGCTTGGCTTACAGTTACTATCTTCTCGAAAAGGTGGTACACATTTGCTCTTAAAGACAGAAGCCTTCTCGCGTTGCTATGATGCAGCCAGAGCAAGTCAGTTGCAAAGATAAGCTGACAGTTAGCTGGTTAACATTTTTGATGTTATGTTGATCTCTTTCCTTATATGGCTTATTAAAGACTTGCATTTAAGTAAGTAATAATTAATTTAAAGAAATAATTGATGAAGTGTATGCTAAAAAGGCTGTCACTAGTGTAGCATCCAGGCACCTTTTGAAAAATGGGTCCGGGCATACTGGAACACAAAATATCACTACTGATATGAACTACTGTACTATTTATTAATTTTAAGCCGCAGATGCATAAAAAAAATGCAGAGTACAAATCTTCCTAGGGTTATGGTTCAAAAATTTTTTAAAGAATTTGTTTTAGTATGCTTTTTATTATTTTGTATTGTTTTTTTTGTAGCATCCTGTCCTTCAGATTATGACACTGCATCTGATGTGGACACAGGCTACCTATCCAGGTAAGAAGACCTGACTGTTAACAAACCATTTCATTTTTTAAAACCATAATTATTAAAGACATGCACATTATTATTATGACTATTATTATGACTATTATTATTATCATTATTATTATACATTTTATTTCATTTTATTTTTACAGAGGAAAAGTAGTGAAAAAGATACAACCGAAAATGCAGCTGTCTGAAAGTTTAGATGAGGAAAAAGCCCTCAGCCCTCAACCACAAAAAATCATTGGACAATTTAAAGTAAAAGGTTGGTCTCTGCTTTCATGGGTATTTTATATCTAATTATTATTATTAAGGAATGCAAGCCAATACTATGTGTACAGAACTATGCAAATGGCTCCAGTCCCTGTGCCTGAGTATTTCAGAGTAAAGTTTTTTGTTTGTTAAGCCACACAGCGACCTACGAATCATTCAAGTATAAGAAAATAATCTAAATTAAGGCATAAATCATTGAGAAACAGGTGCAGATGATGACAGATGATCAGGCTGGTGATTAGTGGTTGGAACAGACAAGAGGGGAAATGAGGTCGCTGCTGAGGTTTTCATATAATTGAGTTTAAATGTTTCTAAAACACCCTGTCTCTAAAATTGTGCCTGCATCCCTCATGAAGAGAAAAAAAATAATGTTCACCTGTCAGTTTATTCCTTGCTATTGTAAACATAGGAATAAGACTCTATATATATATATATTGATTAAAACAATTAACCAGAAAGTGAAGAAAGTGAAAAGAGACAACTTTTGGACAACTGGCTGTATCTTGTTGAAAAATGTCTTCTCAATTGACTAAATACACATTATTTATTCACAGGCGGAAAATCAGTTTGCAAAACTCATTCTCCTAAATACCCACGTAGCCTCAAGACCTCATCCAATATAGAGTCAGTCTCGGAGTCAGACGAGGATGATGAAAGAGACGAGGTAATAACATATTTTTAAAAAATACAGTAACTTGTAATTTTGATTATTTGTTTGTCATCAAAATGTGGTATTTATTCTTCAGACATTTGATAATTATGTCGCCAAAGTCGACTGTCACCCCATCGGAGGCAATAAAGAGTCCTTTGTGCTTAAGGAAGGGCAGTTTGTGGAGGTCCTTGACTCTGTGCATCCTGTGAAGTGGCTTATCCGTACTAAACCCAGCAGAACCATTCCATCCAGACAAGGATGGTTATCTCCAGCATACCTCGAGAAGAAGACAAAGGTTAGCATAACTGAATACATCTTTATAAGCTGGGTGGAAAATGTGCAAAGAAATTCTACGTTCAAGATGTTTCTCAAATACAAGATAATACAGTAGTACAGAAATACAGTAAACGTGAGTGAATGTAAAAAAAAATATTGACGCTACCAGTCGAAGGTTTGTACACCCCTTCTAATTTCATGGTCGTTCCTGATTTTTCTATAATAATAATGTAATAATGTTCTTACCAGAACTGTTCCAGAACAGCTGATCTTCATACAGTATATCTTAAAATAACAACTGACTGGTACTGTTCATTTGAACCTCCTCAGGTATACAGGTTCTTCATACGCAATCCTGAATCCTGCATGAATGACATCATTAAGCTTTAAGTATCATTAAGTAAATCATAATGAACATATAGTGATAGCCCAGGTATATTAAAAATTTGGCTAGCTAGCTAATTTTGAATAAACCTTTAAAATGAATTGCATATTAGTAACAAAACAAAGCTAAGCTAGCACGTTTAAAAGCTTGCTTACAAAGCAACTTTTTAGTGAGTTTAACTTGCAAAAATAACAAACCATGACTTGCTGGCAAATTTAATGCAATAATTGACACATTTACTGTAAATTAGCTAGTACATTTGAAAACCTAACTGGGTATTTTTCCAAACTTAAAGTTAACGTAATTTAACATACTGCAGGTCTTTAGTACTGAAGGCCAGGGTTCAAATTTCTCTTGTACCTCTCTTGTATTTCACCGCTGATCCTGACTCATGTGGTCGTTCTGTTCATAGGAACTGCTGTCCCTGGCACAAGAAACAGAAACAAAAGACATTTCTTTCACCAGAAGAAAAACACCCTCGAAAGACGAATATAAAGAGACATCAAGGTGAGTTAGTCTATGTGGGTTTATACGGTTTAAAAAACATTTTACAAAAAATTCAAACATCTATTTATATGCTTTAATTTTCAGTCGGTTGATCAAACGTCTGCTTGGGGGTGAAAACGAGTTTGTGAGAGAAATGAATTTCTTCGTGGAGCACCATTTACAGCACGTAGAGACGAGCTCGAAGGTTCCTCTCACCATTCTTAGCCAGAAAGAATACATATTCCGCAACATAAAGGATATCGCAAGCTTCCATGAATGGTAAAGTAAAGAAACAAAAACAACAACAAAAAAGCATTCTTATTACGCAATAGTGTATGTTTATATCACAGCACAGTTGTCAGGATGTGGTGAATGAGCATGTGTACAGTTCACACACACAGATGCATCTCTTCAGCAAATTGGTGACGTTGTTTTTCAAAGGTCAGACGTTCCACTCGTTGAATGTTCATGGGAATGTGGTGAGCTCCGAGCCACCTCACCCGGGATCGTCATGCATGGAATTACAACCTTCTTTAAAATATTTGCACCATTCAAATGTTTTACCGCAGCTAAGAGTCTCGTCACTGTACTGTGCTTGAAGTCTATTGTAAATGTCAGTCACTTTTTCACTTTTATTCAGCAGAATTTTTTTTTTGAAGTCCCAGTTTGACTTGAATTGCCTTCTTATGTAAGGAGTCTCAGAGGTAAAGCTGTAATGACTCCTTATAGCCTCAGTAATATTTGTCAGAACAATAACTAATTTCACTACAGAAATAATGAAACGTAGCGCTGGGAGATTGCTGTGGTATAAGAGAAATAAACCACGTTGAGATTTTTTGGAAAATTACCAACTTCAAGGTGACCATGATTGCTGATGCTGAGGTTTTTCTATAACAGCATCACACAGTGTTGTAGTTCCAGCCTGAGATCATAATTAACTGTTTTTGATTTGTTAAGTCTATTCCATTGTAATCTCATTATATTTCCATCCTGCAGTTGTATTTTCCCGAAGCTAAGCCAGTGCTTGACAGATGATGACGTGGCTCAGTGTTTCGTAAATTATGCCCCAGACTTTGAGATGTATCTACAGTACATTATGGGCCAGTCTCAAGCCGAGGCCTGCATCTCAGACAAAAACACACAGCACTTCTTTAAGGTAAGTTTGGTTGTATCTTACACATTTTTAATTATTACAATTTACAATTGTTACAGTTGCAAAGTAGCTGACCACTTAAAAGTTGTATAAATGAAATAAAAAACGTTTCAAGAGCATATTGGAATTAAAGATAATGTGTTTCTCAGCAATATACCAACACTGCTTTTGCACATCTGGATACTCAAGTCTTGAGTGTCGGTATGTATATGGAGAGACCTCTGGAGAGGCTTGAAATGTACAAAACCCTGTTTAAGGTAGCATTGAATGGAATTTCTAAAATTATCAATCATTTCTGGAAACTATGACAACAAAGCAACTTACGGTTTTAATGTTTATTTGCAGGAGCTAATAAGGAACAAAGCAAAGAGTGGCCAGAGCTGTTGTCTACTCGAGGACGCCTTTTCCATGGTGTCCAGCTTGACTTGGCGTGCAGACAACTTGCAGCACATTTCCCTGATTGAGAACTATCCAGCTCCTCTGAAAGGGCTTGGAGAACCAATCCGGCAGGTGAGCGATCAGGGGACAGAACTTCATCAACATGTCAACTCAATGTGTTGATCTGATTACTCATGTCTTGGTGGTCTTTCATTCCAGGGTTCCTTCATTGTATGGGAGGAAGCACCCGGGACTAAAATGTCCCCAAGGGGTCATCATCGGCACGTCTTCCTTTTTAAGGAGTGTATCGTCTTCTGCAGAATGAAAAGAGATTTGAGCACCCAGTCTATATTGTATATCTTCAAGAACAAGATGAAGGTAATTTTGAAAAGCAATTCAGTTTTGATAAAAACAAGATGGTTTCTGAAATCGTGATTTAGGGGTAGTGTGGCTTTCTCACAGCTCTATGGGTCTGTGGTTTGATCCAGAGGCTTGGTTGGAAAGAGAAATCCGGAGGTCATGAGCTGGTCTCCAGATTTCAGTATATTTCAACAAAAGACTCCTATTCCTGTAATTAAAAGATTTTCTGTCTTGCGCAGCTGAATGATGTCGATTTGAAGGATACGGTAGAAGGGGATGACCGATCCTGGGGTATGTCCCATGAGCATCGAGGTACAACTCGAAAAGTCACTCTTCAAGCTCATTCTGTGCTCACCCGTTGGTCCTGGCTCAAAGATCTCCGAGATTTGCAACAGCGCAGCAAACTTCCATCATGGAGTGAGTTTAAAGTAAAACTCCAACAAACACTGGTCTAATAAAGTCTTTCTAATAAACAGCTGTTTTGTTTTTATTTGTATGTTCGCAGGTGCACCAGGCTTCGAGTTGATTCTTACTGATTCTGTAGTTAAACTCGGACAGACCATAAAACTCATTTGCAAGGTCACAGGAATCCCTAAACCAGTGGTTACTTGGTATAAAGGTGATCTTTACTTTAGCATTCTTCGCAAAATGTTCAGAGCTGGAAATCCTGGCACTGAAATGGTTCTTTCTTTCTCAGATGGCATTGCTCTGAAGGATGACAAACACCTTATTATCTCGGAGGGAAACTCGGGTGCTTGCTATGTGGTTCTAACTTCCGTGTCTGTTGAAGATTCGGGTCAGTATATGTGCTATGCAGCGAACCCCATGGGGAACACCAGCACTCTGGCCAACATCCTTGTTGATGGTAAGTGCAATAGTGGTCTGGATTGTACATCTAACGTACAGCAGCACCAGTGTGCACTTTGAGTTTTATCATGACTATGAAATGATTTTCCTTCCTCGAGAGGTTAGCTTGTGATAACAAGACTTGCAAGTTCATCAGATAATACTACTGAGGTATGTATTATTGCCTTTAGTGCTAGTAAACTAGAAAGTCTTTTTGTTAGCTACAGTGTATAATTTAGGGAATCAAAATCTTCTCCAGTGAAAAGCAGGACAAATCTTGAAACAAAGGCATGGTGAGCCATCTACTCTTACATTAGCATTCTCCTGTTGCATATTTTTAGTTTGTTATTAGAAGCTAACCTGGTAAGAACGTTCCTTTCCAAGAAACACCATTTGATTCTGGTGACTCTTTATTCTTGGTTTAGCATGCTAACTGGTGTAGCTTGGTTCAATGAAGTGATAAATCACAAACTGTATTTTACACTTTACAGTTCCTCCTAGTTTCACAACGAGACTTCAGGACACTTCACTGGTAAAAGGGAAGGATGTGAAGTTGTACTGTTCGTCAGGATGTGTTCCCGTACCCATTGTCAGGTGACGCTGGTTTCAAAGCCCTCAGTCTCTCTATAATTATGTCATATATATTATGTATCATTTGTTTAAAATGTGTGTTTTATGTTCCAGGTGGTATAAAGATGGCACACAGCTGAAGAAAAGCAAGAAATACAAGATTGACATTGATGCACAGACGGGAATCCTTTTACTGGTTATAAAGCAAGCAGAAGAGGCAGACGTAGGACAATATGAGTGTGAGGTAACCTTATCCAACACCGATTTCTAGCTTTTTCTTCCAATCTGGTGGCTTTATATCCTCATTCGTCACCGGTACATCTTTCACTGGACAACATTTTAGCTAAAGAAATAAACCGTTGGTGTTAGCATGTGTTATTCAATATTTATGGAAGGAGTCTCCAGTGTCAGAACTTTGTAACAATCTGGTACCAAATTTTCACCTTATTTTTTCTTGTAGTGTAGCAGGAATGAACTATTTGGGGATGTCTTCTTTTAGAGACCCTCGGCTGACAACATTAATTAGTTTCCTAAAACAGCATGCCCTGTTTTGTTTTATTGCTTAAACTGGCTTTCGAGAGGTTTGATTAGGGCCTTTTAACAAGTTATCATATAAAAAAAATTATCTGGCTCCATTTCTTTAGCATTAAGATAATTAACTAATTTAAGCCATAAAATTTTTTGAGAAAAGTATAATGTATAAATATACTGTAAATCTAGAGTTTACATAAGTAATTAAATTATATACACCAGTTTAGACCATGTTGGAATTACCTATAATACTTGTAAACAAAACACAGCATATCCATAGAGAACTAAAATCCGAATTTGTTCTAACGTTGTAATTTTGCAAATTCTGCAAATTGAAAAATTCTGTTCTGTTTGCTGTATATACAGGATATACTGTATCTATATCGCAATATTATCCCAACCTGCCTCTGTTTTAGATAACGAATCAGATGGGCAGTGCTAAGTGTAGAGCGAAGTTGTACTCCACACCGCCCCCTGTAACAAGCAGTGCCAAGGACCAACCACAAGTCACCTCGGCTGCAGGTATGAGGGTCCACCTAAGACAAGGTAAAACAAAGACATCCTGTCGGAAACACGATTGCTTACAGCAATTCCATGGTCTCATGGGTTTGACAGAGCACAAACCAGTTCCACCACCGGTCCTTCCATCCCTTTGTTTTTCCTGTTATGTTTAACATCTGACATGAGTTCTCTAGTCTTGAGACCATGATCAACCAAGAAACCGGAGACATGCAATGCAGTAAAGCCACAATCATGGGATTGTACAGCTGTGACTTTCCATCTGTGGCATATACAAATGTATACAAATGACCGATTCATAAAGGTTAACATTATGTACACCTTACCTCCAGATGTGAAAGCTTTTTTAAGGCTTTTTATAAACTTAAACAAAGCACCATGTTTAGTCACCATCAGAGTAACTTCTATGTTGTCATATCCTTGATTGTGGCTTTACAGTACCCCTGTAACTAAAATCTCCAATACTGCAAAGAACATGAGCAAAAACTCAGTATGTGCAGTATTACAGGTCGGAGAAATCCGTTTGCCTACGTTGTCATCATGACTAGACAGTGATAAGTAGTCAGCAACGAAGCATGGATAATCAATATTCATAACTAGGGTTACTCACATTGTGTAAACCTTCCCATGTCTCTATCTCTTGCATATCACTATCTATTGCATGTCCCTAAAACAACCCTCCTCAATGCGCTTCCTTGTTCCTTATTTGGAAATATTTCCTATGGCTCGCTGGAATCTTATTGTCTAACCGGATATGCTAATGTGCTTCCTAGTGTCCAAGTCTCCATACGACTAATTCTCTTTTTGTTCTACCTAGAACATGCTAATTACTTTTGTGCATTGGTAACAGATGCACATGGCACAAGGCATGTGCCTGAAAAAAACTTTAAAATACTCTGTCTATTATGTGAATAAACTAGAGAGTACTTCAAAGACATCATTCTTCCTTTAATTAATTTTAAACATAACAATAGAGATGGAAGAAAAATCGATTCAGTGATTTATTGTGAATTTTTTGATTGCAATTCATGTATCGGATTTATATATGTTTGCATTTAAGGTGGTAAAATGTTGCCATTCTTCTGTAATCCTACAGGTGGCACGCTCTAAACTATTCAGACATTGGCAAGCAGCACAGCATCCTGTGTTTGTTACATCATAACAAAACATCGTAACAAAATCTAAAAAATCTATAAAAAATTATACAATCGTGACTTGTAGAGTCGCAATACAGATTAGATTGGCACCGGGGTATTGTGATAATATCATGTTGAACGATCCCTGGTGGTTCCCATTCCTACCTAACAGTAAGCAAGAATAAAAACCATATAGTTAAACACTTAGCGCCAAGGCTAAGATGTTACAATGAAACAAGGACAGAGATGCATCAGGAAACTAATCAGTGAACAAACCAAAGTGAACAAAACTTCTACAGGGAATGCAGGAGTCCTAGATCCTATTCCAGGGGACTCGGGCGCAAGGCAGAGTACACCAATCCATCACAGGGTGCACAAGCATGACATACTCATACACACACACACTATGGACATGCCAGTTAACCTACTCTGCATGTCTTTGGACGTTGGGAGGAAACCTATTAAGCATGCAAACTTCACACACACAAGTCTGAGTCAAGAATCAAACCCTCAACCCTGTAGGTATGGTGCCACAGTGCCAACAACAGCTTCACCGTGCTGCTTCCAATGACCGACCCTGTAATTTATAGCATTTTATAACCATAACGTTTAATTAATCTTCATTTACTAAAAATGGTAAAGGGGTACTTTGATCCAGTGCATGTATTCTCTTTCCATGAACAATATCTTAATCATTATCTCAGTATCATTTTGCATGTGGTTGTCATTCAAGACAGTGATACAATCTTGTCATGCTTCACTATTATGATTTATATTACAGTAAAAAGCTTGGTTTATTGTTTTAGACACTTGCATGCCTTTGAAACAGATTCATCTGGTACAAAACCATCATGATTGAAACATTCCATTCAAAAGCTTCACTAATTTCACTCTGGAAAGTCACTCATGCCTTACAGCTGGGTTATTAGTGGCTTTTGGACACCTGTTGACCATGTTCATCCACACTTCTCTTTATTTAACTTCATTCTCTCCATCCCATTCCCTTTTTTAGTCCCAGAGCAGGAGATTAAAGATCCAATCAGAGCCATCCTCATGTAAGTGTCCTGACAAATGCAGAGAGACGCCCATACACGTTGCATGTTGTCCTCTTTTCTGTCTCCTCTCTCTCTCTCTCTCTCTCTCTCTTTTTCTCTTCATCCCTTTCCCATAAACTCCTTACCTTCTAGTCAGCGCTTGCCTTGGCTAATTTGCATCTTCGTTCATTTTCGAAGCTGGATATGTGCTTGGACCCCAAGTATTGTGGCCAGTCTGTTAAAGTCTTGTTTCTTCTTTGTCTTTTGTGCGAACACTGCCCATGTGCGCTGTCTATATATGTGTTTTACAAAGAATTGTACAATCATGTTGGATATTCAGAGTATATGAGCTGCTTATATACTTGGAATTATAAAGGTAAGTGTTAATTTGTCCGTAAACACGCAAATATAGAATGTTTGTTGAAAAGAGTTTGGCAATTCTAGCCTTGGAGCTACAAAGCTTGGGTAGCTAACTTTTACAAAAACCATTACAAAAGTTCACATGATACGAATCACTGGTAAAACATACATTCTAAGATTAACAGAGACACATATAGTAGGACTCTCTCTCACTGCTGTGAGTTCTTCACTCTGTCTTTCACAGGTACAGCTACAGATTCTGAAGGCTGGTCCACTGCTTTGGTGAAGAACCTCTTTCAGATGTTTTTTCAGTCTGGACCTTCCACCCAGTGAGTGGCACATCTTCTACCACATCCAGAATGCAAGGTTATGCCATTTAAAAACCAATATAAAATAATGGAACATGTGTTCTGCAGATCTGTGCATCGTACCATTGAGGCTCAAGCTACACAGGAAGTAGACGAGGTACGATTGGACATCCCAGAGGAGCAGCAGCATGAGGAGTCACTGGATGACGAGTACAGAGGTGAACACAATTTCTGAAGGAGTCTTTTGTCTTTTCTTTTGAAAATCTGGAAGGATGAGACATTAGACAGAATGTTTTGGCAGGGTGTACAGGTGTCAGTGTTCATGTATGATGTCTCCATGCATATTTCCAAGTTTGTAGTGTTTCTTCTGTCACTGTTCTGTCACTGCTGGGCTTTTGCAGATCCTCCAGTGGTGCAGGTGGACATGGAGGATCTGTATGTACGGCCTGGACAACCTGCAACCTTTTTTGTGGTGATTACTGGGCAGCCAATCCCAGAGATCAGGTGGTTCAAGGTATGGAGTAATGACACACTTTACATATGAGACAGACACATGTCCATGCAGTGGTAATAAAAAGTATTTGAACCTTTTGGAATAACCCCCTTGGTGTGAATGTTTTTTTGCATTAATTTGTTATAAAATGTGATCTGATCTGCATCTAAGTCAAGAGTATTGACAAATATAATGTGCCTAAAATAATAGCACAAAATATTTTTTTTTAGGTATGAGCAGTGCTTAGTGTCACTTAGCCCGCCGTGATACACCTGTATTGTAGCACAGGGGACTGTAAGGGGTGAAAGTGGACTTTAACATGCACGGGTCCATGATAGTGAAGATCGGAGTCAGTTCCCTTGTGGATGTCTTGGTGTGTAATATCCGGAAGCAATAGACGATTGTAAAGTCGAGGGGCAAAGCATGGGTCGATGTCCGTGAAACAATCAGAGCAAGATTTTTGTGTTATTTTTTCTGGCACATTATATTTGTCAATATATTTGTCAGATCACATTTAATGACAAATTAATGCAGAAAACAATGAAATTACAAAAGAGTTTACATACTTTTTCTTGCCACTGTAAATGTATCTCTAGAATTATATAAAAAGAAGAATCTTAAAGATCAATAAAAATGACAAAATAAAAATGGCTATCGGGCATCTTTTACATTTTTACCAATTCTTCCATTTACCATAGTTTTCAATTTTCCATGTGGTATTCTCCTTAAAAGTCCTATCCAAGCAGCTGTGTGTAACAGGTAAAGGGGGCTTGAAGTAGAACCTAGTGGGACCCCATTGCGGTCTTTGCTCTAAGCAAATTGGTATATCATGGACCAGTTTAACCAGCACTGTATGTATAATAGGAAGTTTCTGTAAACCAGACTGAAAAAACTCACATACTTTTACAGTTAGTTCTGACTGAGCAATCTGATTGGACGAGAGCCATTCTGAGTGGTGATGATGGACGGTGAGAGTAGGTCCGCAGTACTGAGGAGAGAGTAGCTGTCTGCCAAAACCCGCATTTACAACCAGTCACAGATGCACTTTCAGCAAGAACACACATCTGATAACGTTATGTCGTCTTAAACAACACGCCGTCTCTGCAGGAATCGCTTCTAAGTCGTTCTGAATTGCTTCTGAACTGTGTTGTTTACGTGTGTGTTGTTTACAGCTAACACAAGCTACAAAGCTAACTACCTTACATAAGGCTGAATCCCAAATTCCTCTCTAACCCTTTATCAAGGGCACTACTTGGTGTGTGGAACAAGGGATTGTACACCCTACATAGCACACTAGCATTCCATTTAACACTATTTTGGGATTTAACCCCAGAACCCGGAAGTTAACAGCTGATATTCTATAGTGGAATAATTTAAAATATAAAGTTAATCTCGTAAGTTTTTACTAGGACTGTACACCACCCCCATGGTTTATTCTCCTCACCTTTTTTCTACATAGTGGCAATAAGAATTTAAAACTATTTCACCCCTGTTAATTACACTAACTGTCAGCCGCCAGCTGCGCCAGTCGCGATTAGCTAGTTCCTCCTGGCTCAGAAAGATATGCGTTGGTGGAACAAAATAACTGAATAAGCAAACATATCATAATCTGTTGATGATAAATGGTTTTGTGAAACTGTTGACATTGAACACATACTGTAATCGCCTCTTTTTGTTTTTACTATAGGACGGTGTCGAGCTCGTCCCTGGTGAACACGTAGAAGTGAAGCAGAGTGGTGCTCGCTTTTCACTCATTTTACTGAGTGTTCACATTTCCGATTGCGGTACTTATACGTGTACAGCCAAGAACAGCTCAGGTCACGCTTCCTGCCACGCCCAACTCACCATGGATACAGGTGATGTACTGTATCATACACAGGAAAGACATTATTAGATGTCTATGTCCAGTCCTACTACTGTACATAACGGAAACTACAGAAAAATAGGCCAGAAGTTCAGCATGAGAAAGGAGAGACACTTGTCTCTTGCGTCTCTCAGCTTTTGCATGGACAGAAGGGTCACTGTGGTGTGTACGCATTGTTGTGGCATGAGCAGAAACTACTTATCATCAATATGAACAATATCCACTTCATCGTACATACAGATCTCAGTAGGATGTATCTTCATGGTTACACATAAATAGAAAGTAGCGTTAGATCTAGCACTTTTCCCTCTAACAGCACTCTTAAAGCCTCTCTAAAACATCTAGTACTCGTAATTCTATTCACCCTGCACACCTAAACATGCCAGTACCTTCCTCAGGTCCAGAGGAGCTTGAGGAGGTGGAAAAGAAAGAAGAGGAGGACAGAGCGTTGGACGTGGGCCGAAGGAGGAAACTTCACACTGTTTATGACGTCCATGAGGAGATTGGCAGGTAACATCGATTCAGAAAAACTTCACACATCCTCCATCTCCAAAATCTCAAGCAAGCAATAAATTACAATATTGGTTCTGTTCGTTTTTTTTTTTTGTTTTTTTTTAAACAAGTTGAATGTTACAGGTATCACCACTCTGAAGGTTGTTACCCTGTACAAGCACATCCCTAGGTTTTAATCCATCCATAGCAAATGCTGTGTATATAT
>JAOVVA010000032.1:15711531-15732938 GCA_028565275.1 Leiocassis micropogon
TTTCTGGATTTTTTTTCTTATTTTGTCTCTCATAGTTGAGGTATACCTATGATGAAAATTACAGGCCTCTCTCATCTAAAGATCTATAAAGGGGAGAACTTGCACGATTGGTGGCCGACTAAATACTTTTTTGCCCCACTGTATGTGTATGTATTTCATCTCCAATGTAGAAAGTACTTTTTACTAATTTATTCTAGTGATAAAGTGTAAAGTATTTATGATTTTATTCACTTAATTAAAATGTTTAATCTAGTTAAATACAATTAAAATAAATTTTTTTAAATCTAGTTAAACACAATCATAGACTGTGATTAATCACAAATAATCACAGTTTTAAAATACTCAGATTTACTTGTATTATAAACGTGCAGTGTTAGACTAAAGAAATGCATGACGAACAGGTTAGAGGAAAATATGATACAATTTCATGATATCTCAAACAATGACATTTAAAAAACGTTAAATTAAAATCTCCTGAATGGGACTGGTCCTGTATGCAGCGGCTGGGTACTATGGTAACTATGACTGTTACAAAGTCCTGACACTGGAGACTCCTTCCATACATGACATAAACATCTATTCCATACATGACATAAACGTCTCCTTGCATAATTATTATCCTTTGCAATATTATTGATTATTTTAATCCAGTTAATGTTGAAACTCTTCAGTACATATATCAAGCTACGTTTTGCTATCTTTTAGACTGAGCACCTTAAAAAAACCTGCTGATATAGATAATTATTTGCCCAGAATTCATCAGCACTGAATTAGCTGAATTGTCTCCATGTAAATGTAACACGAATGCTTTTGTTTGTTTACATACAGAGGCACATTTGGGGTGGTGAAGCGAGTCACTCACAGGGCGAGTTCGGAGGTTTTCGCTGCGAAGTTCATCCCACTTAAGAGCAGCACTCATACCCGAGCGCTTCAGGAGAGAGACCTGCTGTCCCGACTCGCGCACTGCAGGGTGGCCTGCCTGCTCGACTCCTTCAGCACGCGGCGGACGCTCGTCCTCATCACTGAGCTGTAGGCAGCACCAAAACACTCCTCTCACTCCAAATCTAAGAGTTTAGATCAATTCTCATGTAAAAGCGTGAGGCCATAATCATGTACATGAACCTGTGGGCTACTGAGTAACAGTAAAAAAGCCGTGTATGAAAGCAGTTTTTATTCATTTTTACTCATTACAAATAAAAAGCACGAATAATTGAACGTTCACGGTTCCTCAAGAAGGAATATACTTCAAAGGAAAAGTAACTCAAGCATGCTATTATTCAGTTCTTGACCTTAACCGGGTGATTTCGTTCACAGCTGCTCGTCTCAGGGATTACTGGAGCACTTATTACTAAAAGGATCCGTCAGTGAAAGAGAGGTAATACAAATCATACACACTTTACACTTTATGTTTAAATAAACCCCTATGGTTTTTCTTACTCAATGAAAATGTGTGTGTGTGTGTGTGTGTGTGTGTCATTTGTGTTGACTCGCATTAGGTTCGGGGTTATATCCATCAGATTCTGGAAGGGCTCGGGTATATCCACAGCATGAACATCTTACACCTGGATATTAAAGTGAGTCCGGGTTTGAATGTGGATCAGAGCCGCTGCAGCTTATTTACTTTGTTTAATTTTTAATAAAATTCTGTTTTTGTCCTGCAGACAGACAACATCCTGATGATTTCACCAGATGGACAGGACTTAAAAATCAGTGACTTCGGCTTCTGTCAGGAGATCGACCCTTCCAGGCATCAGTACAGTGTCTTTGGAACTCCTGAATTCGTGGCACCGGAGATCGTTCATCAGGAACCAGTGACGACAGCAACTGATGTCTGGTGCTGTGATTTTTCCTATTTTATTTTCATTATTGTAGGTTCATGTTTATATTGATCATTAAATGTTAGAGGGTGTTTTGTTTAAGAAAAGTAATTCGGCAAAATGTGATTAATTATTGAAAGCTTGTTAGAATGAAAACAGGCGTCGGTACTGAAGACGTTATTTAAATCAGTTGTCCTAATCAATAACTTCTTTGGATTGTGTAATAATGTCTTCTAAATTTTTTATTTCAGGTCTGTTGGTGTTGTTGCTTATCTATGGTAAGAAAAATACACACAAAATTTAATCAAAGTTCTTAAGATGAGCATTTATATTGTGAAACGCATTTTCCCTTAGGATATAATGTAAATGCAAATAATCCGTTCCAGTCACCCAAAAATATTACCAATTTCCAACACTATAATCATATTTTTGCGTATAAAAACAATCAAAACATTTAGAAAAGACAGGAAATGAAGCAAAATATGAATTAAACCTTTATGATTCCTCTTGGCACCGGCTGATTTAAAAACAAAACTAAAAGTCGTGTGAAACAGGTATGACAGTCGAACTGTGACATTTTTATGTTTCCTGTTATCTTTTGTCCATCACTGTTTCTGCAGCCTGACCGGACACTGCCCCTTTTTTGGCGACAATGACCGAGCCACGCTGCTGAAGGTGGCCGAAGGGCTGGTGTACTGGGACGTCCCACAGATCACCAGCTTGAGCGAACAATCCCAAGATTTTCTGCGCAGAGTTTTACAGCCAGACTCAGAGTAAGACTGTGTGTCATATATTGCTGTTTGATCTCAGCTACCCTGTAGAGGATGGAGAAAATAATTGTTGGTTTTATTCCCATCAGGATGAGACCATCAGCATCAGAATGCCTGAGTCACCAGTGGTTTCAGGTGCGTAAGCGAAGTCTCAAAGGTCAACGTGTGTTGTGCTGATCTGTTGTTTTGAGATCATAACAAATCTAATCTGTTTTTAGATGTTTTCCAAACTGAGTTCTTTAAATTTTTTAAATGCATGAGCAGGTAATTTGGCTTCTTCTTTGAACTAATTGCTTACATATATATAATCAAGTTTCCTCCCGCAGTTCAAGGACATGTATATTAAGCTTATTGCTGGTTTAAAAATTGCCCGTAATGTGTGCATGTGTGTGTCTATGTGTGGTGTGTGCGTGTGTGCCCTGCGATGGATTGGCACATTGTCCCCGGTGTACCCTGGGATAGTCTCCAGGCCTCCATGTTTCAGCATGATTATCTGGAAATGCAACACGTAACGTAATGCAAATCGTGCATCTGGCAAAGGAGTGAGATAAAGTTGAGATTTGAAAAAAAATGCATTATCTGAGGGGTATTTCAGCTGGGCCATTAACCCACACACACACACACACACTTTGGGGGAGCTTTGAGATCTTTATTTGTCACATATACATTACTGCACAGTGAAATCTTTAAATATACCAATATTTAATATTTAATACTAATATTATTGGTAGGCAGGGGTCTGAGTGCAGGGTCAGCCATTTTACTGCACCCCTGGAGGAGACAGGGTTAAGGGCCTTGCTCAAGAGACAAACTGGTTAGAGGAAACAGATTATACAATTTCATAATATCTCAAAGATTAACATTTAAAAAATGTTAAATTAAAATCTATTGAATGGGACCGGCGCTGCATGCAACAGCTGGGTACTATGGGAGTGTGTCAACTCACCTAGGGTGGGTCTCAAACCCGGATCCTCAGATCCGGCAGCAACCTAGCACACTGAGCCACAACCTTCCCTTTAAACACCTGGAAAATCCTTCCAATCTTTAATCTGCCGTGTCCTCACTAAAACATGTTCAGGTCAATGAAGATCATTCATTAATTTTAGCCCCACAGGTAATCTGAAAGGATGAAAAACAAATAAATGTGAAATTTAGAATTTTTTGTAAAGTTTTGTAAAATAATGTTTTTAAATCTTTCACATCTAGGGTCAGTGTGAAGAGGAGCTGTTTGACACTATTGATACAAAGAGTTTGAAATCTTTTATCTCTAGGAGAAAGTGGCAGGTAAATCAGTACAGATACACGACCTTGCACAACCTTGTGACCTTGATAAAAAAGGCTAACTTCTCTTCTTCTGCCAGCGCTCTCTGACATGTCTCGGCTCAGTCCTCACCCTGAGGCCGATCTCTGAGCTGCTGGACGCTCCGCCATGTGAGGTCTCCATTACAGCTCCAAGAGACAATCGGAATACCAGCAGTACCTCCTTGAGCACTGGTTCCTCCTCTGAATATGATGAGACTGATGCCTGGGGCTTCTTCCAGAACATCAGCCAGGAGGAAGATGAGGACAGTGAAGAAGATAGTTTGGAGTATTATCCATATGCCTATCTTCCTAAACGGTCCTCAGTTCAAAAAGGAGATGAAGAGGATCTAATAATGAGTCGAGTGAGTAGAGGAGCTTTGATGATTCCTATGAGTGAGGAAGCTAACAAGACGCCCTCACCATCTCCCGAGCTGATTACCAGGGAAAGAAAAGAAGTTCATTCAACTTTGCATCTTTCTAAAGATGATAATGTGCCCAGTGTTACACCAATCCCTCGTGGTAGTTTGATCAAGAGCACCTTCTACAACAGTGAAAGGCAACTCTCACCCACGTCTGCCCGCTACATGATGCTCCGGGACAAACTAAACGCCAGGAAACAGGACAGAGTACGCAGGACACTGCGCTCAAGCCTGTCTGGACGGCTAAATGAACCTCTTATAGAGTACGTAGAGGATTCTCCAGATGCTGAATCTGCTCTTAGATATAGGAGAGGTTCCACACTTTCATCCAAGTCTTGCTCATTGGACAGAGGGGTTAGTCCTGTCTATCCAAACACCCATACCCAAAGGAGGAGCAGGTCCGTGGATGAATCGTCAAGGATTTCTCTGGGAGATAATGGGGAAGATCTAGGGGAAGATAATAATAAGGTCCCGGATGAAGAGGAAGATGAAGCCTCAGAGGTTTCAGTGAATAGGATATCAAAAAGTCCATCACAGTCTCACAAGGCTACCATGGGTTCTCCTTTAGAGGACAGACATTCACACGTTGCAGAGGGAGAAGCACCAATAGCAATGGAAGGAGACAGAAATGTAGCAGGTTCACAACTGTCCCTTGCAGAATCCTTTGAACATGACTCAGATGCTTCTAGCAGAACCAGCACCAATACTGGACAGTCTTTGAGCCATCTCCCAGTTTCACGGAGACACCACAGAGCATACGATGAATCAGAGGAGAACCTGGTGGCTCCATCATTAGGAAAAGCCTCAGAGCTCTCTCTCTCACAGGACTCTGACGATGAGGACATGGAGAGAGGTTTGGAGAACCTTTGGCAAGTACCACTACAACAGCGCACACACAGCACGACAATGAGCAAAAGCAGTGTTGCACTGAGACGAAATTCCTCCGCAATTCCCATGCGACCTGCATCAGGTACCCCACCGAACCGAGAAGTGCTTCAGAGGCACTCTTCAGCCCCAGCACTAAAGCTCAAACCTCAGAGTGACAAGTCAGGCAAATCTGGATTCATGACGATTTTTCGCAGGAAGTCCTGGACTCCTGGCCCCTCCAGCTCTCAAACAGAGGGATCTGAAAATAAGGTTGAGGATGGCTCAAATGCAGAGCAGAAGACCCCTCTCTTGACCCTGAGGAAGAAGATGAGGGCTTCGGCATCCAACATCACCAAGCTGTTCACCAGGCAGTCCAGTAAAGAGAGGAAGGAGGAGAAACGGGGTATGACACAAATTGAAAATGTAATATCTATAAAATAATTCATAATAAATTTTCGATGTCCTGCTGATGTTTATTGTAAAACATTACAAAATAGATCCAGGCTACAGTTTAATTGATTTGAAGCCAACACTTACGAATTCCTAGCTTAGATCCTTTAGAGGTCAAGTTACCATTGACAAAATTTTTGGGTTTGCTGGTTCTGGTTGGAGAGAGCTAGATCCTAAAACATCTGATAATCTCTGCTGTACCAGGGCTAATCGTGAAGAATCCTGTTCCACCAGAGAAAACAACCATCACCTCAGATTATTTTCCATCAGTTCCATTCTCAGGAAGCTCTCCAAAAAAGCATAAGCTCTTCTCTCTCAAAGTGCCAATCTTCAAAAAGAGCAAAGGTACTGTATGGACAGATTTTGGAGTGCACTCAGCGTAGACACCAAACGAACAGCTGCAATAATTCCTCATCATAAATTCCAACCTAGGACTCTTTTTCTATAAATCCTTTATTTAATATTTCTCCAGGAATTCCAGCTAAGCCATTGAAACCAGATGTGATCCAGCTGGCTAGTGGTGGAGCTCTGGTTTTCTGGAATCCAGTGCGATGCAGTGATCCTGTCACATATTGCATACAATATAGCATCAACGGTAAGAAACAAGAAGCGATTATGTCACAGTGTATCATCATGCAACTTTTCATGATATAAAAAAGCGGTAAAGCCCTTTATGTTAAATCGAGGATCATGTGTTATTTATCAGGGTTACATGAACAGCAATCACTGCTGACAGCTTTATACAACCAAGCTAATGTTAGCCTAAGTGTTACCGCTACTTGTGATAAAATTTCTAGTGAAAGAAGGCGTAACATTTATGGAAGACATCAAGTACAGTACAATGATGAGACTCTTAGCCGTAGTAAAACATTTGAATGGTGCAAATGTTTTAAAGAAGGTCATATGTACGTGAATGACGATCCCAGGCAGAGGTGGCTTGGAGCCTGCTGTAGTCATCCCTGTGAACATTTGGTCAGTGGAATGCCTTAAAAATCGGCAGATAACTTGTCGCCAACTCGCAGAAGAGATGCATCTGTGTGAGGGAACTGTACACACAATCATACACCAACACCACTCACACATTACGGGAACTTAGCTGGAAATGACTGGCACATCGCCCTGTATAGTCCTGACCTTGTTTAAAGCCATTTTACCATGTTTGGGCCATTAAAGGAGTTCCTGGGAGGCCAGCGTTTCAGACGCGAAGCAGGTAGTCTGATCATGGCTTTTATCGCGCAATGAAAAGTCTCGTTTTGACTTGAACGTCCCTTGTATTTTGTTACACCATGTCACTGTTAATAATCGTTTTCTTTGAGGAACGTTGTTGTAATAACAAAAACCTTTTTTCCGATTTTTTTAACAAACCCTGCCACTGCTTAATATCCCACTATTTCGCTTTATTTCCAGGTGATGAGTGGAAAAACTTGTCAGAAAATGTTACAGATAGTTGCTACGTTGCTAATGCGCTACCTAGAGGACCTGGCTACGTGTTCCGCATCTCCTGCGTTAACAAAACAGGGTCGGGACCTTTCAGCGATCCTTCACCACCTGCGTTCATGACGGTGCCATATGAAGGTAAAATAAAAACACTAGTTAAGGCCATTATCAGATTGTTTTTGTTGTGTTTTTTTATAACTGTCTGTATTTTATTTACATCCAGACTCTCACATTCCTCTGATCCTGACGGAATCTAGCGGGTCGAAGATCACTGTGCCGGGAGGGCTTGGCTCAGAGAGGTCCTACAGCTTCCTGTCTGAAATCAACAGGTTCTTTACACACACACACACACACACACACACACACACACACACACACACACACACATACACTGGATTGCTGAAAATTGAGTCTAGTAAACCACATACGTTGAAAGAATAAATGAGGATTCTGAGGCATTGTTTATTAAAACATGCTTTAAATGGCTAATACCAACATAATGGTACTAATCATCAAAACCATCAGGAAATCCATAAAGAAGTCAAACACTAACAAGGTGGTTAAACTGGTAAGCGGTAAAAAAGTGGTAAAAATACACACACCACACAGCTTAAACACAACTCAGGACTCAAAACACAAGATTCTGGCAAGACTTCACAACAAGTACCTGATGAGGTAATATGAGAGGTTCTTAATATTTTGGAGTTTGTGTTCTTGTTACACATCATCATTTAAAATCCAAGTGTTAAAGATGTCGGTTTTCAAAAACCAAGAATAAAAATATAGTTGCAAGCAACGATGAGCGGGCCCAAGCACCTGTGCCATTGCCACCCAGGCGCACCGTACAACCTGTGTGCCTTTTGAGCACACTAACACCTCTATAAAAAAGCTGCGGATGCTGGTGTCACTGAATATAGCAAAAGTTTAAGGCATCATCACAACACACTGTGTGCCTTTTGAGCCTGTCATGATCTCCAAAAAGCCCCAGTTGCGGACGTCACTCAATGTGGGCCGGGTTTGGTTGTAATCATGGCGCATACACTGGGATATACAAAGAAATATTTTCACTATAATATTTTACTAATATTTTGCAAATTTCGATCAGCAAGAACGTACTTGTCAAGTCTGGTTAGAACTCTGACAGCAGTGTCAATAAACTTGTGTGTTTGATTGATGAGTGTTTTTTTTTTTTCTGTAGGGGTCGATTCAGTGTGGTGACACGGTGCGAGGACAGCAGGAGCTCACAGACTCTCGCGGCCAAGCTGACACCGAACGGGCCTGAGCAGAGGCAGCTGGTGCTGAGGGAGTACCAGGTGCTGCGCAGACTGTGCCACCCGAATCTCGTCCAGCTCCATGCTGCCATTCTCACGCCCTCCTGTCTGGTGCTGATCGAGGAACTCTGCACCGGAAGAGAACTCCTCTACAGCCTGGCCGAGAGGTCAGAACCTTCTCCTTATAGAGACAGGGTCAAAGTCTAGATTAGAAGTGGGATCAGATCTTTAATCAGTTTCTACATTTATGATATCTTAAGGGCTGCGATGTTTCCTAAACAAGTTTTGGAAGATTGCAAGACTGCAATGCATCTACTTTCACTTTCATGTTTTTTTTTTTTTAAAGCCTTTGGGTTTATTTGGTCGCTGTAAGGGTTAACCCCTAGAGGGCGCCAAAACGCCCATTGATTATGTTTGTTTTGTTTCAGTTGAGTTTCATTTGGACTTCATTTCCCATAGGGCGCCTCGGTCAGGTGACAAGAGTGCACACCTGAATCGAGGCGAGGAAATTAAGTTAATTATAAATAGCCTGACTGAAAGTCAGTCAGGCGTCTAGCTTTAGTCGTGGTTAAACTTATGAGTTGAGTGCTGTTTGTTTTTCTTGAAGAAAAGTGTTATACTAAAGTTTCAAGGTGCTCTAATAAAAGAGCTTTTCGTTTTGTGCTTTACTATAATAAAAGACTATATTGAACCGACATCTAGCCTCCTGCGGTTATGCCACACTCACACAGACGACAGCAGAGAAGTCGTGACAGTCGCATCAGAGATCCAGATTGGTTAAAACAAACAAATAAATAAATAAATAAATGAAATAAGCATTGAGTGATGTTGCATGCTTAAAAAGAAGAAGAAAAAGAAACAATCAGTTCACATTATAAGGGCAAGAAAACAAATACAGTAAGTCCCCAACATTTGAGTTACGAATTTCTGCAAATACGAAAGGACCACGGTTCAATGAACATTTGAAGATGTGAACAAATCAGAAAAGTAGCTCATGTGTATTGTACAAAAAATAGACATTGCAGTGCACCAGATACTAATATTTACACTCGCTCACTCATCATCTATACCACTTTATCCTGTATTCAGGGTCACGGGGGGCCTGGAGCCTATCACAGGCGGTTTAGAGCACAAGGCGGGGTACACCCTGGACAGGGTGCCAATTCATCGCAGGGCACACACACTCACACACTATGGGCGATTTGGGAACGCCAATTAGCCTAACCTGCATGTCTTTGGACTGTGAGAGGAAACCGGAGTACATGGAGGAAACCCACCAAGCACGGGGAGAACATGCAAACTCCATGCACACAGAGCCTGGCCGGGAATCGAATCTGGACCCTGGAGGTGCAAGGCAACAGTGCTAACCACTACACCACCGTGCTATTTACAATTACTGTATATACAATATTTTCAGTGTGTATGTGAATATATAAAATGTCCATAGTCTTGTGCGACTGTCCAGGACCTAGAATGGAAAGATAAGGATAAAAAATTAAATAGAAATTTTCCATTAAAAACAAAATGCACTAGAGAATACAATGAAAGATAGAATTTACAAAAAAATAAAATTACAAAAATAATTTAAAAGTTAGAGATTGAAGATTTAAATAAGTTTGTGAGGTGTGTGTTTCTGTGCTGCAGGGACCTGTATTCAGAGCAGCACGTGTGTGAGCTGTTGAGGCAGCTCCTGAGTGGTGTGGATTACCTGCACGGATGCCACATCGTCCATCTTGACCTCTGCTCCGATAACATTCTGGTGAACGAGCGCAGCGTGGTGAAGATCGTGGACCTGGGATCTGCTCAGTCCTTCACTCCGGGCCACGCCCTCAACATCAAACACATCAAAGAGATGATGGAGAGCAAAGGTACGATGCGAAGCGAGCGTTAATCAGTTACTCTGAGCCGTTTCAAATAAGATATCTATAGAAACTGTAAACTATTAGATCTAGTGCATTAATAATATAAACCTGTGATTTGCAGCTGCACTGCTGTCATTGTGGTGTAATTACTGAACTCAACATCAAACTCATTAAACTGTAGTTCTATCTTAAATTCTCTGGTATTGCAATGTAACTTTGTGTATGTGATTGATGTGAACTGTATGTATGTGCGTGATTATGTAGTGTTTTCTCTTTATACGTGTGTGTCCTGTATGTCAGTTTACATTGTCCTTCCGAAAGCTCCTGAGATCTTGCAAGGTCACGGTGTCAGTCCTGCGACGGATATCTGGGCTCTCGGTGTTCTTGCGTTCATCATGTAAGTGAGCTTCCGTGTATACAGTGGGGCAAAAAAGTATTCAGTCAGCCACCTATTGTGCAAGTTGCACCAGCAAGTCTGTAGGAGACCAAATACTTATTTTACCGAGGAATTTAACAATTAATTCATTAAAAATCCTACAATGTGATTTTCTGGGGTTTTTTTTCTTATTTTGTCTCTCATAGTTGAGGTATACCTATGATGAAAATTACAGGCCTCTCTCATCTTTTTAAGTGGGAGAACTTGCGCAATTGGTGGCTGACTAAATACTTTTTTGCCCTGCTGTATTTAACAACAGTAATATACTGTATTTAAAAAAATAAAGATTTTTATTTTAATATATTTTATACATTAAAGAGGCATTATATAATATCAAAACAACTCTTTTACTCAATTCTTTCATGCCTTGCCTTTCTTTTCCATAATAATTTTAAATGTTTAGCTGGATAATTCAGGATAAAACAGTATACTGTAACAATACTGGTAACTTATCATGTTTCCCAAATTGTGGCTCATTTAAAAATAGCTAGTGAATCATTTGGTATTAGGAAGAAAATCATTAAGGAATCATTTGATTTATAATAAAAATTCATGATGGAAATCACTAATTAATTATTTAACCTTATGATTGAAATAAAAATCTGACATTACACTAGTGAATCATATGATGTTGTGATACAAATGGCTAGTAAATCACCTGATGTTAATAAAAAGTCACTGGTGAATCATTTGTCCTTATGATAGAGATAAGAAAGTTTTAATGAATCACCTGATCACTTTTGAGTCACTTGTGAAGAATTTGGATCAGATAATTTTGTGATAAAAACCACTATTAACAGAAATTATTAGTGAATTATTTGGCCGTATAATTCTGTGATAAATGTCACATTTGAATCTTAATTGATTGACTGAAATTTTTTTTTTTTTTATTCTGGTGGAAATGGGGAATGTATCCAAATGTGAACTGAAATTTCCTCTAAACCTGCAACTTGAAAGTTCAGAACTTTCCACTAACTAGCTTTTAGTCCTTCCAACTGATCTCAAGGTCATGCATGTCAAATACATGTGAATAGACCTGATGTCTTTCTGATGTCCTTCCCTCCCTCACGTCATCTCCTCGTGCTCAGGCTGAGTGCTGACAGTCCGTTCCACTCGGAGCTCCACTGGGAAAGAGATCGCAACATCAGGAAGGGTAAGATCCAGTTCGGACGCTGCTATCCAGGCCTTTCTGAGGGAGCCATCAACTTCCTGAGGAGCACGCTGAACAGCAAGGCCTGGTACATTCTCGTCTTTTTTAAAAAAGTAACTCACATGTTAGACAGATAATGACTTAGGAACAAGTCACTGGGAGCGTAAACTTTGCAACAACAGTGTGTTTGTGAGTCTCTTTTACTGTATATGGTTTCATGATTAGTCACAGGTCTGTTAGAATTCTGGTGATCCTGAATTCAGGCGCTGGGAATTGTAGTTGTTGGTATTGTTCTGGATCTGACACTTTTTTCCATCTTTCTTAATTTATTTAATTAATTAATTAATTAATTAATTATTTAAAGTGGTTGATTTCCTCATTATTGGGCTCATCTATAAACACTCACTGATGTCCTGGGAATGAGCAGCAGACTTATTTTTAGTGTAAGAGTTATCATTTAGGTTGAGGCCAGACTGGCAAAATATTCAAAATCTATCGGGATCTTAAAATTAATCATGAAAACTAAAAGCAGAAACTGTTTTTAGCTGGTATTTGTATGAGTGGACTCAGAATCGATCCCTGATGCACACCACATGATAATATGTAAACATTTGAGACGCAGGTCCTTACTGTAGAACTACATATTTTTTCTGTTTTTTTTCAGTAACATCTTAACCGATATGTTTCGTTTCCCCAGGGAAAGGCCGTCAGCCGCCCAGTGTCTCCAGAACCCATGGTTACGAGGAGAACCAGGAGAACCGTCACAGCACATGGCCTCTGTGCTCTGCTTCTCCACCGACAAGCTGCAGGTCTTCCTAAAAGAGCGCGAGACGAAACGAGACCGCGCTCGCACTAAAGTCACACTGCCACTCAGATAAAATTAAAGGCAGATAAAAACAAATCAGAGTTCCTGATCACTCAGACAAAACGACTGTAAGACATATTATTGATTCTATTTAGGTTCTGAGATTTCAGCAGAGGATTTTTTTTTCTTTTGTTTTCATTTTTGTACAAAAGATTTACTAAGATTGTTAGCTGTTATCTTATTTCTATTGATAAGTGAAATTATAAAGATTACCAAAACAGCAGTTGTCGTAACATGCATGAAACATAACATTAATATTCTGTCAATTCATTATCAGTTTAAATAACACTACAGTGACAGTTAAGCACATTTTCGAGCATTAAAATGCAGCATTTATTTGACTGAATCAGGTGAAATTGTTTTTCTGAAAATCAGCGCTTGTAATAATTTATGAATAAATGTTACTGAACATACCTCCTGAAAGATTCCGGTCTATTTTGATACGATTGCATGACATAAAAATTCCATTCTACAGCACCAAGATCAGGTCACTCATCTTCTATACCGCTTATCCTGGATCCTGAGACTTTGGGCAAGAGGCGGGGTACACCCTGGACAGGGTGCCAATCCGTTGCAGAGCACACACACTAACGCGCTCCCTCGCACACTACAGGCAATTTGGGAACGCGAATTAGGCGAATCTGCATGTCTTTGCACTCTGGGAGGAAACCGGAGTACCCAGAGGAAACCCACTAAGCACGGGAAGAACATGCAAACTCCATGTACACAGACCCGAGGTGGGAATCGAACCCTGACCCTGGAGAAAGCAGTGTGAAATAAAGTGCTGCACTATAACGCATTACCTGTAACATGGTTCAACTCGAATGACGCTGCTTGGCCCAGTTGGCACCAACATGCATCTCCGGTAAATATGTGCTACGTGCGTTCTTGCGTACATGACATGTGGTGATCAGGATCTTTCCACAAGGTGAACGCTCAGACTGTTCCCAAAGGAGGGAAGTGGGGTCACCTGTCTCGTGTTGTTTCAGGCTATAGCGCCCCAAGTAGCACCACTGTGACGAACTCATGAACCAGCTTTGTGTGGCTTTAAGCAGCCATGTTCGTGTTACTTGCGTGAACCATGTCTTAAGCCTAATTAAGGGACCCAAGAACACTTTCCCTGCTCGCCTCACAGTTTGCCATTGTGTTGTGTACTGTATTCCGAGATGCTTTCCTGCTCATGACGGTTGTAAAGTGTCGTTATGTGAGTTAATAAAGCTATCCTGTGACCTGTGGCTATTTCTCTCTGATCTCCTTCACCACAAGGTGTTTCCGTCCACTCCTCATGGTTGTTCATATTCGCATTTTTTCCCACATTATGATATCTGATGTGAACGTTCACTTGAAGCAGTTTTTAAAAAAAATTTTTTATGCCTAACACTGGGGCAACATAATTGGCTGATTTTAGCTGTTTGCACAAATAAACAGTGTAAACAGTGCTCATTATTCTTTTTTTTTTATCTTTATGTTTTGCAGGTGGAATGAGAAGACAGGTCATGGGCAGATGATGGACGTTGAGTCATCATACTCGGAGTTCATTAATTGCGATCGTACGGGCCGCAGGAACGCAGTGCCGGACATTAAGGGAGAAGGAACAGCGGTGGGCACCAGCGAACTGACCAAAGACATGGCTGAGATGGACCTGAAGGCAGGAGGTTGGTTTGTGTGTGTGTGTGTGTGTGTGCTGTATTTATATGAGCACCCCAGTTGGACAGGATCGAGTTTACCTTATTTGACAGCAGCGCTTCCTGTCTGTTATGCATTGCAAGCCCTCAGGTGAGCGTTTCGTGCCTCTTAAGGTGCACCGAGTTTAAGAAATCAAATTACTCACTAAAGCAGCCTACTTAGAAGAAAGCCAAACAGTTTAAGCCCCTTCTCTTAAGAGCCCACTTCCCTCTTACATTATGATAAGCATTCCCTTAAGGTCAGATGTGCTTGTCAGTGGGTCTGGAACACAAAAGGAGTTGAAGGAGAGGTTGAATAGATGCTGTCACCACAATCACGCATAGCTCTGTCATCAGCGCTTGGAACAATTCCCATTTCCTTTACCCGCTTCCTCTGTGTGTGGGAACGTTTCCACTCTGGTGAATAATGAGGTGTGGACCAACAGCCCATATATACGATGAACTCAGTGTTCAGTCATGTCATTGAATATTTTATTAATGCGCCTAGCCAAGCTGACTGACGGAAGTGAACCGCTCAGGAAATATTACGAGAAACGAGAGCGGTTATTGTTATTACCGGTATTATGATGCACACGGATATTGAATAACTGCCGCAGCAGGCAGCTGTCAATAAATTGATCAGTAACTGGAGTTGTTCATGAGCTAACTTTTTACCATTTACTGATCAGGAGTAACTTCTTTATTCTGGCCATGAACCCGGTCGATTCAGAGACTAATCCTGGCACACCTGGGCACATAGGCCAAAACTACCCCCTGGAACATGGTACCCCGAGCATTATACACACTTTCACACCTACTGTAAGATTAGTTTAGGACAGATGGTGGACACGGGCATGTTTTTGAGAGGTGAGACAGACGGCGCTTTGGGAAACGCGAGCTCTGGGTCACGCTGGAGACCCTGGAGCTGTCGGAGAGCACCGTTACACACAACGCTGTGCCAGCTGGCCTCGTCCCCAAATAACCATAAATGACGAGAAATCGAACTGAAATGCAACAGATAAATGTAATAATAAATCTTATTGTGGGTTTTGAAATCCCTCGCATTGATAATCAGACAGGGATAGTCAGTGAGTAAAGTGCTCTGGACGGGCTTTTCACTTCTGCAGCAGATCAAATGTATGCACACGAGAACTATACGGAATCACTCTAACAATATAATCTATTTCAGATCTCATTGTTCTTGTTGTTGTTCTTGTTGTATATTTCCACACCCCTGTCGGTATGCGTTCCAGAAGCCGCCGCCGCCGCCGCCGGGGCTCCTGCCGCCGAAGCGGAAGCCTCGAGTAGTCAGGAGCAAGGTAAAGAAGGAGCGTCTTAAAGATGAAGGCACTAAAAGAGGAGAACCACTACCTCCTCTCTGGTTCCACACCCTGTGTGTGGTGAGGAGCTGCTCTGACACGGGCGCGCATCGCGTGCCTGAACGCTCTCGCGTCACCGAGAGACTCCAGGAGAAACCACTACACAGAACATCGACACACTCTGTTTCGCATAATTCCTGCCATTCCTTAAGGGGAGCACTGACTTGTTGATGCCTTTTCCATTTCGAAACTGTGGAAAATATGAGACCCTGGGGTCAGAACTTCATGATCTCGAACCGAGAAATACCAAATAGCAGACTAGTGCTGAGGAATCCGAGGTTTTTTTTTTTTTTCTTCTTCTTTTTTTTTTCTTTTTTAATTAAACAATAACAGGCATAATTGTAACAAACTATGGAACTATTTATTTCCTAATATTCCCTGAGGTCACTAGTTTTGTGTTTCTGTATTACATTATATACTTTACAGTGTATGTAACATTTATTAACGATATTTATATAGTACATGAGTCAAAGCTTTCTGCTCAGTCAAAAAAAAAACTGCATTTGTTTTCTCTTTATATTGTACGTACCTCAATAAATGGGAATGACATTACACACAACGTTTAAGTGTTTCATGGGATCTGATGGAAAGGGTACACCAAGTCTAAATACATGCATAACTTACACACTGCTTTAAATATGTGCCTTCACACCTCTATAGTGTCTAGATAAATGTTCCTTTCTTCTTGCACTTTTTTTAATTTTTTATATATTTTTTTAATGGTGTCGAATAATGTAACTGTCACTATGTTTAATTAGACAGACTGGAGACATCTTAAGGTCGCAGTTATTTTTGAACACATGCTCGAATACATTTTTATTTCTCTTCTTTAATCCTCTAACATTTAATGTGAAGGCGAAAAAAAAAAAAAAAAATCCTTCCATTATTCCTCATTGATTCCCGTAGCAGCAGAAAAGCTTATTAATGCTTAATGCTTTTTAAAAATCAAAACTTCTAATGTGACATGTTGTTTATATCACATTAGAATGTTAGAGTTATATTCAGGTTATTATTAAAAATAATAATAATAAAAAACCTAAAATGTAGCAAATGTTTAAAGAAGATAAAATTAATTATTCAACTATTCAAAAAATAAATAAATCAATCAAATTCATAACCGTAGCTTTGAGCACGACTAATGCAAAGATATTAGATTATTAGGTTTGGATCAAAATCTTAAACCCTGTGCAACAGCACCACCCCTGATCATAAGAAAAATACACCGTCTGGCCCAAAATTGGTTTGTTTGTTTTTGTCTAATCAGGGAAGAAAACCTCGACAGACGTGATAACCTGGTCATTCAGTTCATTCAGGTTGTCAGCTGACTTCATTTTATTGCCACATAACATGGCTGAGCCTCGACCTGAGCAACTGAAGCAACTCCAGATCATAAGACTGCTTTCAGAAGCTTGTGCACTGGCCACTGGGCATTAGGGATGGAATCGTCGCGGAGCAGCTGAGATTATATTATGACGATTCCTAGTCAACAAGCTTGAAAAAAAAAAATGTTAGGTTGATCTTCGAGCCACAAATGCATTGCTGTCTTCAATTCTTCATCAGAAGTGACTCACTCTTTCATAGGGCTGCTTTCAGGGGACCAAGTAGATGAAGGTCCGATGTAGCAAGATCAGAGGATGCTTTAACACCTCAAAATGGAAGTTTTTGCAGCGTGTCGACAGTGTGGGCAGAAGTGTGCATCGCCATGCATGATCACAGCGGCCTCGGCCAGCAGTCCTCTGTGTTTTAACCTGAAGTTTAGGCTTCAGCTCTTTAATAAGCATCTCGTTGTAACGAGCACTGTTAATTGCTGAACCTTTTTCCTGAGAATGTTCCAATAACGACACTCGAGTATTCCAAAAAAACTGTAAGCATAAATTTTCCAGCTCATGGTTGACTTTTTAATAAATTCTTGGGCAGCAGTTAAGGATGTTTCCGTTCCATACTCTTTTGCAAAAAGGAAAAAAATGATACATTTTTGGAGTGCCATGATGACTGAACTGATTCCCCTAAAACACCGCCCCGCCGCCCCAGTCAGGCCAAGATGTAGCAGGCTTCCAATATAGATATAGATATATAGTTTGGCTCATAGGTTTACATACTCGGGCAAGAATTTTAAGACGCGCACCAGTCAATTTCCTGTTGTCAACTGTAAGGCATCACAAAATAGCACACTCATAAATAAAATAATTTGATGGTCTCTTGCCAAAACGTTTGCACACCCTCATTTTCTCAGGTTGTAAAGCTGCCCATTCATCTTGGCCAAAAGCTTCTAGGTCCTGTAAATCTCTAGGTTGTCCTGCATAAGCTTTTTGTGTCTCTTGAGATCTCTCAAAAGAGTCTTAATGGCATTAAGAGATTGTGAAACAGGAGACTTTGAAGGCCACTCCAGAACTTTCCCATTTTCCTGTTGTAGCCATTGCAGGGTCTCTTGGCCTTGGATCACGGTCATGTTGGAATTCAAAGTATGCCTCATGCAAATCTTCTGGACTGATGAAGACAAATTGGCCTCCAGTATTTTTTGATAACATGCTGCATTCTTCACCCACATGGTACATTTTAATGACTTTTCTCCAAATATAGCTTTTAGATCTGTGGCCAAAAAGTTCAGTTTTGGTTTCATCATTCCTAATGACTTTGTGCCAGATGTTTTGAGGTGCCGTTTGGTATAATGTAAGCGGGCTGTTTTGCGTCATTGATGCATCTTTTTCCTGGCAGCTCGACCATGCAGCCCATGTTTGTCTAAGCATTTCCTATTGTGCATCTTGAAACAATCACACCACTTTTTTTTTTTTCTTTTTTTCAGATAATCCTGTGTTTCAGCTGTAGTTGCTTGCAGGTTTCTCTTTGCATGCCAAACAGTTTCTGAAATATTTGCTCTTCTACTTGACGTTGGCTTCGTATCAACAGCATCTCTATTTCTCCTCTCCTGTATCAGAGTTTGAACAAAAGCGATTGGAATTAAAAAAAAAAATTGGGGGTGTTTTGTTGTATACTTTTCCTGGTTTACATTTTATTTTTCTCTAGGATTATTTGATGGATCTTTTGCCTTCCACATGGCTTAGTATTCAGCCACGTCAGCCCAGTCCTGGATGATACAGTATGTGCAAAGTATTTTCCAAAGCCCCGAAACTGATGGGCTTTTTAAACCGGGACACTGACTACACTCGAGCTCATTTCAACTATTCAAATGTATTTAAACTGTAGATCAGGACCACTTAAGTGATTACAGGGATGATGATGTACTGCTTGTCAATGTGTGAATAATTTAGAGCGCACCACCTGTAGGATTATAAAGGGAATAGCAACATTTTTACTATTTTACTATTTACTTATTTATTATGTAAATAAAAAAAACTTTTTTTGAAAAAATCAATTAAAAATGTAAACTATTTAAGTAATTAAATGTAAATAAATAAATAAATAAAAAAATCAATTAAGTAAAAAAAAATATATTCTTTATGATCGGTCATATTTCCTCCAAAAAACTTTTTTACATATTCTGCAACTCCGGATCCAGAGGCTGTCACTGTGCCCTTGGTACCAATAGTACATCTACTCACTCACTCACTCACTCACTCATCGCCTATAACGCTTTATCCTGTATTCAGGGTAACGTGGGGCCTGGAACCTATCCCAGGCAGCTTAGGGCACGAGGCGGGGTACACCCTGGACCGGGTGCCAATCCATCGCAGGGCACACACATAACCTACGGGCAATTTTGGGAACACCAATTAGCCTAATCTCCAGGGCTTAGGACCGTGGGAGGAAACCGGAGTACCTGGAGGAAACCCATCAAGCACGGGGAGAACATGCACACAGAGACGGGAATCGAACCCGGAACCTGGAGGTGCAAGGCGACAGTTCTAACCACTACACCACCGTGCCGCCTACTACAGGTAATTGAGTTATTTCTGTTAGTTAATTAATTAGTTGTTATAAATGTTGCCTCGCAAAAAATAAGCTGCATCGATAATGAAACGGTCGTAAATTTCTAAACTGATTTGCGACTAGAGGTGGAAAAATGCTTATTATAGTGATAAAATTTCTTGTGATTGAAAGCATACAGTAAAACAGAAGACTTTTGAAGCTCAGTACGGTGATAAGCGTCTTAAAAGATCTGAATGCTGTACGCCTGTGAATGATGATCCCGGCCGAGGTGGCTCACCTCCCACTGCATTCGTTCCTATGAACGTTCAGCGAGTGGAATGCCTGATCCTTGAAAACGACAGAAAACGTGTTGCGTCTGTGTGTGGGAACTGTACACACGATCATTCTCCAACTCTATTTGCACGTTACAGGAACCTGGCTGAGCGTTACTGCCACGTCCCACGTACAGACTTCGCTCTAAGCCATTTCCACATGTTTGGGCCATTAAAGGAGTTCCTGGGAGGCCTCCTTTCAGAGGTGATGCAAGAAGTTCGATCACGGGCTCTGGTGTACCGAGAAAACTTTCCACCTTGATGGTTTCCAAGCACTAGTGAAAGACTGGGATAAATGAATTAGTGTGGCAGGGATGAGATTTTAATAATTTCATAACTGTGTTCTATAATTTTGCACAATTAAAAGACTTGCGTTGTATTGAGCGTCCCTCGTAGCTAGCTAATTGAACACACAAATGTACAATGCTTTATTAGTTAGCTAATTCAATTGGCAGTTAAATATTAACTATAACTAGCTAATTGAGTAAACGTAATTAACATCCTTTAGTTTTTTTAATTTACAAAAGCAGTGAGAGAAAAAAAGACAAAAACCAAAAACCTGTGCCAAGTCAATTGTGTGATGGGATGGTCAGCTGTGGCACGCCCGTATCAGGAGTTCGGTAAAATGTTTTTTTTTTTTCTACTTCTCTTGGCAATTTAAATAAAGCAGAAATCTTCCAAAATAGTACTTAAGTACAATAACAATTATTTTCCATCTCACTTTACAGCTGTCGAGGCGACCTCCTCTTTAGTCTGCTAATCTGCGACACAGCACTTGTCTCAGTCTATGGGAGGCCTGTTTCCGCTTGGATCTCTATGGAGACGGTTGGGAGGGAACTTTAGAAAGCATTTGCATTCGCTTTCAGTGCTATCAGATTTAAGCAGAGGCTTTGAGCAACCATGCAATTAAGCTGAAAACCACCATGTCAGACCGCAGGGCTGTTCTGGAGAGAGCCGAGTATTTATCTTTCCAACCCGCTGCTAAAAACAGACTTGCAGAATGCCATGTTTTTCCCACCAGCTCAGTAAAGAAGACAACAAAACAGACAGAAAGGGGGTTTTATTTATTTATTTATTTATTTATTCATTTATTTTTGAAATCGGTGTCCAAAAATAGGAATAGAAAAAAATTCACGGCACTGAGATACAGTATGATATAGCATGAAGATTGGGCTAACTGGCGTTCTCAGATTGCCCGTAGTGCGTGAATGCGCATGTGAATGTGGATCGGAGATATACCCCCTTTAACCCAATATGTGTATATGTGGTCAGGATTGTTCAATATAAAGTGACATGTCCTTTTTTTAAAGACAACAGAGACAATATGATAATTAGAATTTTATTAACCTTTACCCAACTATACACACCTTCTTCTTTGTCTTTCGGCTGTTTCCTTTCAGGGGTCGCCACAGCGAATCATCTGCCTCCATCTAACCCTATCATCTGCATCCTCTTCTCTCACACCAACTAACTTCATGTCCTCCCTCACTGCATCCATAAATCTCCTCTTTGGTCTTCC
>JAOVVA010000032.1:15768376-15778892 GCA_028565275.1 Leiocassis micropogon
TCATATAGTCAAACCACATAGGTGAGATAGGGTTATAACAGCAGGAATAACAGAGGGGGGCGGGTTATCGGGGGCGGGGCTTGTAGGACGACTTTCACACACACAGACTAAGGGATTGGGAGTGACTGCTGTCTGGCTCACAGAGTGCATATATTGTCTAAATAACGTATAATATTTTTGAAAAAATAACTAAATAACTGAGTACTTAAATGGCGGACCTGACGCGTTAGATTACTCGTTACATCAAAAAAGTAATCCAGGTACTCTCCAAGTACTTACACCCAACACTGCGTGGGAGTCACTCGAATTACAATCTCCTCTTGTGTTTTATTCATTAAATATCACTCCAGTATGAAAACTAGCATTTAAGAATGTTAATCTTGGAAACACAGTGAAACAATTATTTAATCGCTGTCGTGATACATTGCGCTAGTCTGGTGTAGCGAAATAAACAGACCGCATCGCTAGTTCCTCGATAAATGACGGCAGATGGAAAAGTTCCGTAAGTGTGTACGTTCTAAATATATAAGGTGGACCTGAATTGATCACATACAGCGTGGGCGAGGCTTGGGATGTTTCCTAACTAAAATAACTTTCATTAATAAAACCTTATTAGATCAGTATTAACCAGGAGCATTCAGGAGCTCCTAAATTAGCGTAATAAACTGAAACACTGAGATATTTGACTCTCGAATGTGGGCCATCTTACAGCTTCCCTAAACACGCCCCGAACACCTCTCTTCTCGCTCTCTTCTCATTTTTAATGTACAGCATAACGTGACGCTTCCCAGTCAAAGCCACAACTTTCTGTTTGTCTCACTTTACTCACGGCTTTTATTTCCTCCCTCCAATCTGTTTATTTTGTTTGTTTTCAGCATTTTTCTCTTTTATAATTTTTTCTTTTTCTTTCCTTCCTTCCTTCTTCCTTCCTTCCTGCCTTCCTTCTTTGCCCCCAAATCATCTTTATTTGTATTTTTCATTCTTTTTCCCATTCACTATTCTCACTTTCTTTTTTGTTCATCTTCTTCATATATTAATACATTTGTGTAAATGTAAAACAATCTTTTTTTCTTTGTTTCTCTTAAATTTTTTGCTTTCTGTCTTTTGTTTTCTCACTTGTCTATAAAAGTAAGTGTAGTGTTTCTCTTTCTCTTTTTCTTTCTTTTATTATACATGTATCTTTATTTTGTCCATTTTTTCTTTCACCTTTTTCCTTTCTTTTTTGATAGTTTTTTTCTCTTTCGTCTGTGTTTTGGGATTTTTGAGTTTCAGTGTTTCGCAGTCGCAGTGTCTGGTACAAGTGTTTAAAATTATTTTGTTTAAAATTGTTTTCAAATAATTAACTTCACCACAAAGTTCCCCTTATTTTCCTTTATCAGCAATCAAACTCTAATTATCACTAATCGCTGAGCAAAATTAACTCAACTGATTTGATTCCTCTTTTTTTTTGGAAATGAATTTCTAAAGCGCAGGATACAACTCAATATTCCCCACTCTGCCTTCCAGCATTTGGAAAACTGTGTGTGTGTGTGTGTGTGTGTGTGTGTGTGTGTGTGTGCACTCTGTTACTAATCTCTGGGATCATAATGCGAGACCTCTATTAAACAATGATTTAATTTACTCGAGTTAAACTTCTGCTTCCTGATGAGAGAGAAGCTTTAATTCTTATCACTCAACATTTAATGTGTGTCTGTGTGTGTGTGTGTGTGTGTGTCTGTGTGTGTGTGTGTGTAAAGTAAATTCAATTAAAATGAAATATTATCAAGCAGATGTGTTATAATTAGATGGTCCAATAAAAACATGCGATCAGTCCAGAGACGACTCGAGTCTAAAAGTTTACTCAGTGTTTCCGTGAGGAAAGTTCCGGGTGTTCAGGATCGACACACAGCAGTATGAGGGGCGTTTAAATCAGATTATTAAACTCACCAGTGTGTAGGTCACACCTGCAAGGTCACCAGATTGTTCTTTAATTTTTCAGAAATTATGCAGAAAAAAGTTAGGGATAGAAAATCCTGACTAAAGAAAGAGATTTTTCCTTTGCAAATCAAATGTGACATCACAAAAGTAAAAGTTTAAATATGAAAGATAAGATTTACATGATGAGATTTAAAGGAGAAGATGGGGAGTGTTTAAATAGTAATCAATCAATCAATCAATCAAACAATCAATTAATTAATGGTGTTATATTTCACTTTAAATATGGATCACATATATCAAAATTATTATTATTGATGTTTAAGGTGTTAATATTTTTGCTATTATTATTATTATTATTGTTATCTATGGCTTGATGTTATTTTTGTTGATGATGATGATGATTATTATTATTATTATTATTATTATTATTAACATTATTATTATTATTAGTCATTGTTCTTATAATTTAAATATTTCTTGCTATACCTGTTGCTATTGTCAATTATATTTATTAAAGTTGTTTTTGTTGCCATTGTAGTTATTATTTATGTTTTTGATGATTTATGTTTTTGTTTCTATTTATGGTTAAGTCCAGTGGAGTTCAGTCCATTGGATAAAAATCCAATACTGGATCATTATTATTATTATTATTATTATTAGATAGATAGATAGATAGATAGATAGATAGATAGATAGATACTTTATTGAAGGGAATTCCAGCAGCAGTTGAGACAGTAACACAATGTCAGGTTGTGATCACACACTCTGTATCTTACACACAGTCAGTAGACACACAAGTTGAGAATGTGAGAGCTGACCAGAAGTTACTGAGAATTAAAAAATATATATAAGCACATTTATAAACATTTATGAATTTATAAAAAGCACATCAATAAAGAGTATAAATCTTAAGTTAAAGTGTGTGTGTGTGTGTGTGTAAGAGAGAGAGAGTGAGAGAGAGCGCACATGTGTGTGTGTGTGTGTGTGTGTGTGCGCGCGCGCGCGGCTGACAGTGAGCTCGTGCCTCAGTTTAGTTGGAGCTCGTGCGGCGCTCCGGGTGTGTGCGCGCGCGCTCCGTCTCTTCTTTATTTTGAGTTAAATGTAACTCTGCATTGTGTCTCCGCGCGCGAGCCTGGATGCGTTTTTATGTGTGTGTGTGTGTGTGTGTGTGTGCGGGATGTGAATGAGCTGAGTGAGGGTGACCACATCGCGCGCGCTTAAGTCTCCGCTCCGCTTGTCCGCACGCGCACACGGAGGTGAGTACAACTCTATCTCAGAAACACACACACACACACACACACACATGCCTAACGTCTTATTGGACATTTTACATTATTTATGGAGGGGGGAAAACTTTAAACTTTTTAAAATCACGTGGTGTAAATCGGCGCTTTGATTTGACCGGTACGTGCACGAGCTTTTGTTTCACACCATTTGCGCTGATTAATGCGCGTGCACGTGAAAAAAAAGTTGCTTCGGATCTTTTGAACTGTCATCCGATTAATTCGTTCATCTTTAATTCGTGTTTAATTCCGATACCAAATTCTAACCGAAAGGATGAATACAGGATGACCGAGTCCAGACTTCATCTAAAACAAACAAACAAACAAACAAACACGAGATGCTGATCCCTATCTCCTGGGTTCCTCCTGTAGATGAGCATCATCTTTTCCTCTTGTCTCTTCCTCCTGACTGTGACACTCGTCCGTTCCACGTCCTTCACCTTTCACTCTATTCTCATCTCTCTCATTTACACTCACTACACACTTTCTTTCTTTCTTTCTTTCTTTCTTTCTTTCTTTCTTTCTTTCTTTCTTTCATAACTCTCCTGCTTCTTTCTCTCATCCTTCTTTATTCTGTATTTATGACCCCTTTTCTGAATTTCCCCAGGTTTTTGCTTTTGTTTTACTGCTCTTGTTCTTTTCATCTTTCTGGCATTCTTATTTTTTCTGTCCCTAATGCATTCTTTCTTTCTTTCTTTCTTTCTTTCTTTCTTTCTTTGAGGTGGAGATGTTTGAGGAGATGTAGTGTGATAAGGTGGAGATGTTAGAGGGGGTGTAGTGTGATAAGGTGGAGATGTTGGAGGAGGTGTAGTGTGATAAAGTGGAGATGTTGGAGGAGGTGTAGTGTGATAAGGTGGAGATGTTGGAGGAGGTGTAGTGTGATAAGGTGGAGAGTTTGGAGGAGGTGTAGTGTGATAAGGTGGAGATGTTAGAGGGGGTGTAGTGTGATAAGATGGAGATGTTGGAGGAGGTGTAGTGTGATAAGGTGGAGATGTTGAAAGAGATGTAGTGTGATAAGGTGGAGATGTTAGAGGGGGTGTAGTGTGATAAGGTGGAGATGTTGGAGGAGGTGTAATGTGATAAAGTGGAGATGTTGGAGGACGTGTAGTGTGATGAGGTGGAGATGTTGGAGGAGGTGTAGTGTGAGGAGGTGGAGATGTTGGAGGAGGTACAGTGTCATCAGGTGGAGATGTTGGAGGAGGTGTAGAGTGATGAGGTGGAGATGTTGGAGGAAGTGTAGTGTGAGGAGATGGAGATGTTAGAGGAAGTGTTATGTGATGAGGTGGAGATGTTGGAGGAGCTGCAGTAATAAAGTGGAGATATACAGAGCAGTAAAAAGTCGAGCGAGCAGAGACACTAAAACTGCAGGAGGTGAAACTAAACGGCTAAAAATTTGTGACTCATCATATTTTTATTCTACTATTGCAATGCAGGAAACTTTATAAAATTTATATTTATTCATATTCTTTATTTCTCTCTCATCTTCAAACTCACCGTGCACCGCTCATCCGCCCATATTATTATATTATTTTTATGATTATTATTATTATTATTACTTAAAGATTTGATATCAGACATGTATCTGTATAACTGTAGAACATTACAGCTTATTTACACCTCAATAATAATAATAATGATAATAATAATAATAACTGTATAATGTTAGTTGTGTTACACTGCGCATAGTAGTGTATTACACTGTGTGTAGTTGTGTCACACTGCATGTTGTGTGTAGTTTTGTGTTACACTGTGTGTAGTTGTGTGTTACATTGTGTGCAGTTTTGTTTTATTCTGTGGGTTATGTGTACCATGTTAAACTGTTTGTAGTTGTGTTACGCTGTGTGTAGTTGTGTGTAGTTTTGTGTTACACTCTGCAGTTTTATGTAGTTGTGTGTTACATTGTGTGTAGTTTTGTGTGTTACACTATGGACACTTAATCCACTTGGGTCAGGCATAGCTCAGTGGTTAAGGCATTGGACTATAGTGCAGAAGGTCCCAGGGTTAAATCTCATGACCACTAAGTCATCCTTGTTGGGCCCTTGAGCGAGGCCCTTAACCCTCAACTGCTCAGATGTATAATGAGATAAAAATGTAAATCGCTCTGGTTAAGGGTGTCTGCTAAATGTAATCTGATGTTACTGTTGTTTTTTCCTACAGATGTATGTGAGGGGATGATCCACATGTAGACGTCTCTCTGTCTATCTGTCTCTCTCTCTGTCTCTCTATTCATTAGAGCAGAAATGGACCTCCACTGTACTGCTTTTAAGTTGGAGAGCTCCTCATACGTGCCGAGTTCCATGTCTTCTCCTGCCCTCATGGTACTGGCGTCGACGCCTGAGTCCGATCGCGACCCATCTATTGTCCCCTGCCAGACCTCGCGTCCGTTTGGCGTTCCAGTCTCCCTGGAAAAAGACCTACACCTCCCCTTCCCTGGCGGCTCCTACACCTTTTCCTCTGTGTACCAGAGGCAGGCAGGTTTCACGCCCCGAGACTTCCCCGCCTCGCTGCTCCACCTGCACCCGCAGTTCACCCCGGCTCCACTGAGCATGCTTGGACATGGAGGAGTGGGAGCGTTCCGGCCCTTCTCTTCCACAAATGAGGACAGAGACGCAGGGATTTATCATTCCGCCTTCCTGCCCACAAAGCGGTTGAAGGGAGGCCCTGAGCTGGACACGTCGCCTCGTCTGCGCTACACCGTTGCTGATGTGAAGGAATTCGAGTTCGGGGTCAACCAGCTGCCCTCCGGGTCTCCTGGCGCTCTAAAAGGAGCTGAGGATTCTGGGAAAAAGAGGTTCAGCGTGTCAGGGCTGCTGGTGGACACTGAGGCCTCGTGTAGCCCCGAAGAGCAAAAGGAGGGATGTAAGTTTGTGATGATGTAACTAATCATTTTTATTCTGTCCATAGTGCAGGTTTATATTCATGCGATTGTTCTGATATGCTGTCGTTTCTATAGTAACAGCTCATTCGCAGGAACATTTACAGAAGGAGTCTCCAGTGTTAGCGCTTTGTATCAGCTGTAACCGTTTTTTTTAAGCCAAACTCAAATGCAGTTTGAAATATCAGACGTTTAGAGCAACGTGACCTTTGGATGACTTTTTACAAAACCCGACTGTGTAATTAGTGAGAGATGAAGCTCATAATATCTGCTGTCTTGTTTTGTACGATTGAGAAACAGATAATCCTGCTGCTTTTCAGTTCATGAAAACGATTTCTGTGGCTTTTATTGTGAAACGTCCCCATAGGGAACAGAACTGCATCGCACATGTGTTTAATTCAGGTCTCGCGAGCGTTAGCATGTGCTATAATAGTTTTACGAAGTCATGCTTTCTTCTTTTATCCCAGTGAAGTCAAAACTCAACGTAGCCGAGGAGTATTATTACACATCATTATGACACGTCATTACGATCTGTCATTGGACGGTACATGTAATGATCATATGAGCTCGGAATCGTGAATCATCAGGAAAAACGTGGGAGACGCGCAAATCAGCCCAGAGACAACACGTCAATGCTAACGAGCAGGATAGGCTGCGCTTTACACCTCCGGCTCTCAACACATCGCCCCCGCGCCTTCCATCCATTTTGATTTTGTTGAAAAACGAGTGGGAGGGATTGTCAGGTGAACGCGGAAACACGCGTCAGTTCGCTCTGTAATTGGCTGCGCCGAGTGTTTGGGCGGGAAAGAGAGAGTGAGACGGATCCTCTGGCGAGCGCGGAGAGGAAAAAAAAAAGTTCTGTCTGCGTTCCACATGAAAGCGGCGCACTGCGAGGGCTGGATGAGGAGCGATGGATTAGATATGCATGTCAATGGGAAAAATAATAATGACTGACACGGATACGGGACAGAAACCCACACATTAAGGCCTCCGAAATGGAGCGTTCGGAGAGAAAAGTTTGAATTGTTTTGCCTCCGTTAGCCTACGCAGCCGCACGCCTACACCCATCTGAGTGACAGTCTCATCGCAAGCCTGCGCTCAGGAAACACTTCACCCTGAAATCTTACTACCACTCATGAGATTTTACTCTAAAGTGATGAGCTAGTCAAAGTGGGTTATGAAAACTGTTATGCTAACTATGCTAACATAGGCGTAACTAGCTATGAGGACACTTTTTAACCAGTATCTCCAGCTGTCAGATCTCAAACCTCAATGTGTAATAAGGCTAGTCGAATCATCCTGCTAGCTGCAGTGACATTAGCCAGTTAAAAAAACGCGTAACCTTTAGTTGTGTTGTACGGTATAACACACTAAGAACATGACAAAGTTTTACTCAAACTATTGTAGTAATTTTTATTATAGTGTATTTCAAAAACCTACCCTACTACAAATTCAGCTTTAGGCTGTGTTCGCACTTTTTTTCGTGCTAGTAAGAACAGCACAGCACAAACCACATAGAATCTGATCTTTTTTATTCAAATTTCTGCCAATTGCATATGTGATCCTGAACCAGACACAAGTCCGATTGTTTTCAGGCTGAACGGTCAAATCCATTCGACTTTTACGCCGATTCGACTCCTCATAATTTAGAGGTGCAGGACGTCATGAACGTTTATTGGTGTACAAGCAAAGTTTTAAGCTGCTTGGTGTTTAAAAGGACTCAAAGGAAGAACCAGTCAGGTGGGTGAATGAGGTGGTGATTCATTTGTCTCACTTCGTCCAAATGACTCTGGGTTCCATCAAGTGTAACCCAGCCCGATCCAAACAGCTCAACTTTACAGATAAATCAATACAACTTTGGTTCTCAGTACCACATTTTTTAGAACAAGTGCCACAGCATACAGAACTAGTTTTCTAATCTTTACAGTCTTTTAGAGGACGTAAATGCGTTAAACTATGGCGGAACTACAAATCCTAAAAAACACAAGAAATGACATGAAGCGACTGAATTAAAAACAAAAGCACAAATAAAAACCAAAGAGCCAGAATGTGATTAATTCCCTTTTCGCGTTATATTGGATCCCTGTTACACTATTACAATAAAGTCTCAGCCTACTTCAGTGTCGTGAAGGTAACGGACGTCGTGAGAAGGCTTCCCTCACCACCACAACCACGTTGGCGAGCTCCCCAGCCCAGTGTACTTCATGACCACGCCTTACCCTTGGAGCGCTAACATGCCGCAGTCGATACGAGTATGCAAGTTTATAATGTCCTGAAGGTGTTTTTATCTTCATGCAACTCTCGCCTTAGGCATAAAATCATAAATTAAGGTTAAGTGTGGTTTAATGTATGTTTATTTCATATTCTACTTAATTTACATGTCTTTACTAAATATTTTAATTGTTTTTATATGCAAAAAATATGATTATAGAGTTGGAAATTGATAATATTGATAATATTTTTGCATTTACATTATTTGCTATGGGACAATGCGTTTCACAATCTGAAATTTCACCTTAAGAACTCGCCTCCGGAACGGATTAAACTCGTATGCTGAGGTACCGGCAGTGTATTTGATTTGATCCCCAGAATGATTTCCAGGTCAGAAGCCAAACGAGGAAGAGTTGAGGAATTAACAAAGTATCAGTTAGTGTTTTGAGAATCTCAGACGTCACACAAACGTCAACGAAATTGCGACCTTTGCTGGCAGGAAAGCGTGTCGTCCTGTACACGTTGTTTATTCCTTTTCTGATTGACAGCTACAAGCCTGGTTGTGAGAGGTTTAGCGCCTGCTTCCGCTGAGACTTTAACCTGCTGCTTGTACTAGGTAGGTCACGGTGCAGCTGGACACTTTGAGGAAGGCACTATCCACCCTCTTCCGCGTACAGCATATCACATGATTGGCTGTCGACTTTGATTGACGCAGTGATGCCTCCCATAGCATCTGTAAGATCCAGAGCGCGTGCACAGTTACTTTTGTCTTTTCCGTTTCTGTTCTCTGACCACATCTTTGTGCTTTTTCTCGCGTATCAAGAAACTGATTATTATCATTAGTTTTATGTCTGACCTCCAGGCCACGTCTCCAGCCACCGTGTTTTTTCAGCGCTCGTCTCTCACAACCTTCAAAAAAACTACAGAGTAACCCAACAGCTGTTTAAACACATCCTGTTTTTTCATCCCTTTCTCCAGAGGGCAGATGTCTTCACTGGGCTAAATCGTGTTTATTTCCCTTCGGGAGGTATTTTAAACGTTTAGGTCGGGACCTGATAAAAAGCGAGACAGAGCGTGGGCAAAGCCAGACAGCTCTCTCCACTCTCTGTTTTAACTTTCTCTGTTTGATTTGATGACTGCGGTGACATTCAGCTGTTTTATTCTTAAAATGAAACATTATTTATTTAACATTAAATGAATGCAACCGTTCAAACTGTGTTGCCCTGCGTCACACAACAGTGTTCTTTCTTTCAGATGTGAATCAGACAGGCAGCCTGATCATGGCTCTGGTTATACTGAGAAAACGGTCTACCTAGATGGTGTCCAAGCACTAGTGAAGCACTGGGATCAGTGCATTAGTGTATCAGGGGATAAAGGGAGTTTAAGAAGTTTTTAATCTCAGAACTGTGTTTTGTTATTTAGTGCAATAAAAAGTCCTGTCTTAACTTGTAACTATATAAAATATAGCTGTATTATAAAATCAGCAACATACAGTAAAAACAGGAAATTACATGTCCTGAGAATTGGCATATATTAAAAGGGAAAGTGCTGGGAAAACTAGGACAAGTATACAGTAATTATAACACCTGTATCACCAGCGACTTACCTTAGAGGTTGCATAAACTGAGACAAGATTGACAAACACGCTACTTTTCATGCTCTTAAGGAAAACTTTCAATCGATGCAGAGCTCGTAAAGATGCTGTTGCTTCCTATAATAATAGTTAATTCATAGTAACCTGATAAATACTGAGATTGTCCAGGTTATTACGGAAAATAATTAAACAGGAAAAACATTACAAAAAGCACAATATCGATCAGCTCCATATAAACACTAAGACTGCAGTTAAGATCGTCTTTATTGAGCACAAAACCAGGACCAGTGGAGGAGATCGAGTCTTCTCAATAGAGTGTACACTGTAGTACTGTAGTACGGTGTGTTTAGGGCACCGTAGAGTGTACACTATAGTACTGTAGTACGGTGTGTTTGGGGAACCGTAGAGTGTACACTATAGTACAATATTTTTAGGGCACCATAAAGTGTACACTATAGTACTGTAGTACAGTGTGTTTGGGGAACCGTAGAGTGTACACTATAGTACTGTAGTACGGTGTGTTTGGGGCACCGTAAAGTGTACACTATAGTACAATATGTTTAGGGCACCATAAAGTGTACACTATAGTACTGTAGTACAGTGTGTTTGGGGAACCGTAGAGTGTACACTATAGTA
>JAOVVA010000032.1:15801580-15812006 GCA_028565275.1 Leiocassis micropogon
TATACATCTCAATATCAACTGTTCAAAGGAGATTATTGTGTGTTTTGGATAAACGCCTTCAGTATTGTTTTACAGTGAAGAAATAAATAAATATCAGGAACGACCAGATAATTAGTACAAACTTTTGAGCGGTAGTGTATACAAACAAGTAAATAAAAAACACAGATAAATAAAAAATAAATAATAAAAATCATTATTTATTTGTTTGTTTGTTGTTTGTTTTTTTGTTTATTTTGTTTTAGGGCAGTGTGCATCAATTAATTTATATCACATACTGATGATTTTATATAAAATCTGTTTTAAATATTAATTGCATTTTAAGCGACTTTACAGGTTTTATTGCACTCAGACATGTTTACCTTTCTAGCTGTTTTAAGTTCACCATTTCAAATGTTTGATTATGTTTTCGGTAATTCTGTTTTTTCCAGCTTTAGACCTCATTGAGCTCTTTCTGAAAAGGCCGTTATGTCCTTTATTTCAACAAGTATCATTTTTTTGTATAATTCTAGTTTCTTCCTCTCAGCGCTGCTCTCAGGTGTGTTACCTGCTTGCTCAGGATGAAACTGATTTTTTTGTTTCTGTGTTTGATGATTTTTTTTAAAAGATTCCCTTCCATTACAAATCTAGACTTTTGTATGATATCAGGAAGCATTTGCGTGTTTTTTATTTTTTAAACGAGGCATCAGAAGCAGGTCAGATCACAGAAGACTTCAACCAGAGTGTCTCAGTGGAACTCAGTGTCCAATCCTGACCTCTGATCACACGCGGCATTCAGGCAGAGGACTCGTTTATTACATTCAGATAACACTCTCTCTCTCTCTCTCTCTCTCTCTCTCTCTCTCTGTTATACTGATAATGATTTGTTGTCTGGTTACTGGTATACACTTCTTAAACTACAAGGTGGTAGTAAAAAGTTTCGAGACTAATTTTGTAACACAGCAACAGATGGGAGCACAAGGGTGCACGCACAGTCACAGGGGGCACCGACCTTCATAAGTCAGTGTGCCAAAAGACATCGTCCTGTGTACATCTGGAGCTGTGCAACTGGTGCTATTCTAACCATGTGCTATTTCATCATGGACAGCAATTTAGAGCAAAGAGCGAACGTGAAATTCTGTGTGAAACTGGGCAAATCTGCCGCAGAGATGTTTGACATGATTCGGCAAGTTTACGGCGATTATCGAGTCATTTCTCATTGAGCCGCTTCAAGAGCAGAAGAACATCACTGGAAAACGACGAGAGATCAGGAAGACCCTCAATAGGCTCAACCCCTGAAAATGTTGAAATCATACGGCAACTTGTGCGTGATTATCGTCAGAGAACAATCCTCAACACTTCTCCTGTTGTCTGGGTGTCATACGGAACAGTCCAGGCGATCCTCACGTGTGATTTGAAGATGCGTCGTGTGACTGCCGAGTTTGTCCCCAGGCTGCTGACTCAGGAACAGAAGGAGCATTGTGTTGAAGTCTGACAAGAACAAGCGTGCTGTGGATGAGTCGTCCTTCGTGTCGAGGATCATTAACGAAACTTGGGTGTACGGTATGACCCTGAGACGAAACACAGTCTTCACAGTGGAAGAGCTCGTCATCTCCATCACAGAACCTCTTCTGATGAGGCAGCTCGACCAAGTGCATGCTCATCATCTTTTCTGACAGTCACGGCCTTGTGCATCAAGAATTCGTCCCCTGGGGCCAGACTGTCTCTGAGTGAGAACGTACAGTGAAAGTGACCGGATCTGTGCTGCGCAACTTTTTGATACCACCTTCATATAATGACACCTCTCATCATTAACACAGAGTTACACAGAGTAACTGGAAACTGTTCAGGCCCTGAAACTGTGTTTATTTAATCTCTTATCTGTGAATGGTAATAACTCGATAATGCCGTCCGACTTCTCCAGCGCTGGTGGACACAACAGTCTTATCGCGCAGCACTTTATTCATCTGATTCCTTCCTCTTTTCCTGTCTTTGGTTTTCTTTTTTTTTATGTTTGTAAAATCAGCTGTTTCACATCAGAAATGTTCTTCCAGATGCTCTGATTTTAATAATGATAAAAAACATAAAATAAATATTAACTACTCTCTCTCTCGCTCTCTCTCTCTCTCTCACTCTTGTGTTCTTTGTTTGTTTTTGTTTGTGTTTGTCTTTATTCCTGCGAAAAGCTCGCGTTGGGAAGGCGAAGAGAAGGAAAGCAGATGAAGAGCAGGTACGAACACAACACCTTTCACTTTCACTAAGACATGACAAGAGTATGAATAAATCACTGTGTCATGCTTTTTTAGGAAAACCATCAACAATGTTTTCATCACTCCATCACACCGTTGCTTGTTTTCATGTCACTGCACTTTCCCGTGTTTTTTATTCCTTTTACACCACAGAAATTGTAAAACATTAAAAATAATTGACGGAATGTGTGTGGGTGTGGGTGTGTGTGGGTGTGTGTTTGCACAGAGAGATGGAGTGTGTGTTGTGGAAAACGGATCCGTGGCAGCAGCAGGAGCAGGAGACCAGTATGAATGGAGTGAACAGAAGAGAGTGCACATGGTGTCCATCCTGTCCGGATTCAGAGGTACTGCTCTCTCTTTCTCCCTCTCTCTCTCTCTCTCTCTCTCTCTCTCTCTCACACACACACACTTTAAACATGGACAAAAGGACAGCAGTTGAAGTGTAAAATCCTGAGGAAGGCGGCGCTAATTGTCTATACATTATTTGATTTGATTTGTGTGTACAGAGAGTGAGACACAGACAGACAGACAGACACTAGGCAGAACTCTTGAATCTATAGTCTTGAAATTTGTTCTCTTCTTCTTTCTGTCTCTGTCTCACTTGTTATCTCTCTATTTATGTGTTTGCATTTCTCTTATTCTCTCTCTCTCTCTCTCTCTCAGGTGTAGTAAACAGCACGTCTAAAGAACAGCAGGACAGTGACGTGGATTTGGATGTGGACGGAGACGATACACTGAGATATGGCAGAGCACAGTATCCTTCACACACACACACACACACACACACACACACACACAGTAGAAGGAGGAAAAGAAGGAAAAAGAGAAGATAAGAAATGTGTAAGGTAAAGGAAAGGGAAGAATTAAATGAGCAAGGAAGGAAATTGGACAAAAAAATAAGAATGTAAGGAAAGATGGAAAAGAAGCTGGAAGTGAGGAAAAAGGGAAGGAAGAGAGAAAGGAAGGAAGGAAGTGAAAGGAAGAAAATAAGGAAGGATATAATGAAAGTAGAGGAATATAATGAAAAATCAAGAAAGGAAACTTGAATGATATAATGAAAGACAGGAAGAAGAAAAGTAAATAGAAAATAAAGATGGAAAGAAAGAAAGTGGAAGATCTGAAGGTGCAATGATGGAAAGAGAAAACAGAAATAGAACAGAAAAAGGGGGAAATCGGGACATAGAAATGAATAAAAAGTAATTAGACAGAGGAAACTGCTGGGGAAGAGGATGAATTGATATATAAAGAGGAAACTGGTGGGGGAGGAGGAGGAGGAAGTGATGTAAATAAATCCACTCGATAACATGAAATAATTGTAATGAGAGTGAAGCTGGACAAACTCAGCCTCGTGCTCCTGAGCTCAGATGTTCAGATACACGGAGACAGACGTGATCCCGAGCGGAGGAGACACAGAGGACACAGAGACGGGGTTAAAGTATGAACTCGAGCTTATCTGGGTTGTTTGATCTGGATTTTTTAATCTGGATTATTTGATCTGATCTGGATTTTTTTATCTGGATTATTTGATCTGATCTGGATTATTTAATCTGGATTAGAACAGATATTAATTATTTTAACTAGATTATTTGATCTGGATTATTTTATTTCATTTTGTAGGTTTTATTTATTTTTCTCCTATTCAGCATGGTGTCATTTTACAGGAATTAACGTATCAAGAAACTCTTCATTCCTCTGTTGTTTGTTTTTCTCTTGTTCCTGAGCAGGGAAGCAGTGAGTCGACTTTCCCCTGAACTCACCAGGTGGACCACAGCAGGTAAGAACGATCTCTCTGAATTATTCATTTCTGGAAAAACATTTCAGGAATAAAACACTGTGTGTGTGTGTGTGTGTGTGTGTGTGTGTGCGTGTGCACATGTAGAAACTCCCTCTACAAGTAACGAAGACCACAGCAGACCTGATATCAGCGTGAACGTCTCTCCAGGCTGCCGGAGCTGTCAGTTTGAGATGTGAGTAAACCACACCGCTTCTTCCCAGCTTCTCCTGGCTGTAGAATTGGCCGAAATTAAACATTTAGCACTATATTCATCATCTCTTCACTTTGCTTATTTTCTTTAATTCTTAAATTGTTGTTTTCATGAAGTAAACAATAGTCTCTGATCTTCTATTGAATAAATATCACTTTAGATGATTATTATTGAAATCCTAAAATGAAAAATCCTATCCAGTGTCACAGTCGAGATATACGAGCTCGGCTCTGCTAACCCTGATGTAACTTGTGTCTTTTGAGTAAGAGCTCTGCATTTTAACACTGGTGTTACAGTTTGAGCGGCACACAAATGTAGCAGTGTCGTGAGACAGTATGTGTGTGTGAGAACAGGTTTAGGGGATGAGACAGGATACGGGATTGACGTGTGTACTTCTGGAGGAAGAACACGTTCACAGATAGATTCTTCCCTGTTCCTGAAATGAGGCTTTCTTTTAACAAGAATAGAATTTTCAAAAATAATTTTTTACCCAAAAAAAAAACTCCTTTGCCAATATAACTATCTCTATTTCCATTTTTCCAACATGTATTTTCTTTTCTCTTTCCTTTTCTTTTCTATACCAGACCGACATGGATCCTCTCTCTACCTCATGTTGAACTGCTTCATGGCTAGATGCCAAGTGCGGCATCTAGGGGACTTGTATAGGAGTGCACTCATGTGCATCGCAACTCCCCTGATTGCCTCTATGACAGCGCCACCTAGTGACTGAAAGTGTAATTGGCCGCAGGTTGGCCTGCCCTTAAATCTGCAGCACTGAAATTGGAATATGCTGCTGCAAGTTATTACTTATCTTGTTTATTTTCCAGAATAAAACCTCCAGATGAGGAAATATTAACTGGATACCTTACAAGCTCCGCCCCTTTCCCCTCTTCTCGTCTTTTCATATATTTTAATATCATGACAATTCGATTTTCACACTTGAAACATGAATGACGTGCACTGAAGTATTTAATAAGGAAAAGTTCTGTGTGTTTGTGTTCCAGGCCGTCTGGTGATTCTTTGAACACCCTGGAAGCGTTGAAGTCACGGATCCGAGACCTGGAGAAGCAGCTGACTCGAGGACACCGGATCAAATGTCTTATCTGCATGGTGAGGCTGTAAGGTTACTAAGCAACATTAGTGCTTCTGAACAGCATGCTCGTTGTAAGGAAAACCGCAAAATGTCATTAGATTTTGTCATTTTAAACGTGTCACATATTCACGTTCACAACGTGTCCTGTGAATGTCCTGAACGATGATGCACTATCTTGACGCGCTGGTTGTTGTACGGATGTTTGCAGGACTCGTATACGATCCCGCTGGCTTCCATCCAGTGTTGGCACGTGCACTGTGAAGAGTGCTGGCTCCGTACACTGGTGAGACACACACACACACACACACTTTACAGTACTAATGTAGTGGACTCGGGCTGTCTGAAGGGCACCAGATAAATTCTATGGGCTCCATCACTAGCAAACAACAACATCTACCTGAGTCTATATATTTTAATAAGGCATTCTTAATAAAGCACCAGATATGACCGACCTCATAAACTGTTCTAGGATCAGTGTTGCAGGATGAAATGCACGGACAGACATTAGAACAGTATGTACTTCAGTATGTTGGACTTAAGGGAACATAAATTGGTACTTTTATATTTGCTTTTCATTAGTGGTTAGTACTGTTGCTTTGCACCTTCCTCACCTCTGTGTGTATGGAGTTTGCATGTTCTCCCCGCGCTTGGTGGGTTTCCTCCGGGTACTCTGGTTTCCTCCCACAGTCCAAAGACCTGCAGATTAGGCTAAGTGGCATTCTCAAATGAAAAAAAAAAATTAAATAACCACAGAAATAGAATTCAAGCTTTAGTAAAAATTTTAAAAGTGTCTTAAAAAATGTCTTAAAAGTTCCTGAGTTAGTTAGTTGTTGGTGGGATGGGGGGATTCTAGTGTAGTTCAAAAAAGACAAGTGGATATAAATCTCAAACTAGTTGTTTTTAATTGAATAAACAGCTTTGCATATTTAAGCTCTTGCCTTTTTTGTGCTTGAAATCAAAGTGGTCACTTAAATAAGGTGTGCCGCTTTGCGGCGGGTAGCCGAGGGAAAAAAGAGCTCAGAGCCAAGAATAGCGTTCAGCACAAAACGGCCTCTTTCAGCATCACAAAATTATAATACAAAACATAAAGTAAAAGTAAAGAAAAGGGTAAAAGAACAGAGCGTTTCGGGGAGGAACAGCACACCTGAGCTCCTGCTCCGTTCTCTCCTTCTCACACACACACACACCTCCGCAGCGCACACACTGGGGGAGGGGCGGCAACTCTACTCTAGGGAAACATACATACATAATGTGGTATACAGTCTTATGCAAAAGTTTAGACACCCCTTGATAAATGACAGATTTTGGTGATTTTTTTAATTGAAATGATGTTAACACAGTCTCTCTTGGAAATGGAAAAAATGCACAATATTTTCAGCAAACATTGATGCATGGTTACTTTTTATGCCATAAATTGAACAAAGATAAAAAAATTTAAACATTATTGTGGCACTGTGCAAAAGTTTGGGCACCCTACATAATCAGTCTACATAATCAGTACAGCTTGCAAACGCTTTTTATAACCAGCTAAAAGTCTTTCAATTCTTGTACTTGGGATTTTCTCCCATTCTTCCTTGCAAAAGGCTCCTAGTTCTGTAATATTCTTCTGTCATCTTGCATGCACAGCTCTTTTAAGATCTACCCCCAAATTTTCAATGATGTTTAAATCGGGGGATTGTGATGGCCATTCCAAAACCTTCAGCTTGCGCCTCTTGTGGTATTCCATAGTGGATTTCAAGGTATGTCATATGATCACTGTCCTGTTGTAGAAGCCATACTCTTTTCAGCTTCAGTTTTTTTACAGATGGTGTGATGTTTGCTTCCAGAATTTGCTGGTATTTAGTGGAATCCATGAAGGTCTTGTGGAACGGTGCACCACTACTCCTGAGTCTGCTAAATCTTCCTGCAGGTGTTTTGCAGTCAAATGGGGGTTTTGATTTGTCTTCCTGATCAGCATACGAGAAGTTCTCTCTGAGTTTTCTTGGTCTTCCAGACCTCATCTTGACCTCCACAGTTCCCCTTAACTGCCATCTCTTAATTACATTTCTCACCTTGGAAACTGCCAGCTGACAACGCTTTGCTATCTTCTTGTAACCTTCTCCTGCATTGTGGGCATCAATAACCTTTATTTTCAGAGTCTTACACAGCTGCTTAGAGGAACTCATGGTTGTTGAGTGTCTGCAAGTGAGTGCACAAGGTTTGAAGAGTGAAAGTATTTGTAAAGCTTTGAAATTGGCATTTACTAATGACAGCTGTTGCCATGCATCAGATCTAATGAGCTGATTAAGGTCTGAAACCTTGTAAAAGGAATCTGAGACTCTGGAACTCTTAGAGTAGTCAAACTTTGGCACAGTGCCATAATAATGTTTTTTTGTTTGTTTGTTTTTATTTATGGCATAAGAAGTAACTATCCATCAATGTTTGCTGAAAATATTGTGCATTTTTTCAATTTCCTATGTGAACATCTTTTCAATTAAAAAAATCACAGAAATCTGTTAATTATCAAGGGATGCCTAAACTTTTGCATAAGTCTGTACAACATAATAGTGGCCATTGCAATGGCCAGGGTTTTTTTTTTAGTGGAATCATTTGCTTCATTTGATGGCATTTCGCTTTCAGCTGTGTCTGCATCACTGGCATCTGTTTTGTCCGTCTCCATCGTTCTTGTGAGTTTAGCGTGTTTGTTCTCCGCGCCCATTAATCAGTCAGTGCAGTGGTTTCCGGGGTGCAATTTTTTTTCTACCCCGTTGCATTATTTTTATTTATTTTTCATTTTCTTTCATAATTTTTTTTTACTCAGTAGCGAATATGATTTGAAATGTAGCAAAGTACAATACTTCAAACAAAACATACTTAAGTAAAAGTACAATTAGAGATTTTAAAAACTACTTTAAAAAGTAGAAGTACACAAAAAAAATTACTCAATTACAGTAACGTGAGTAAATGTAATTCGTTACTTTCCACCTCTGATGATGAGATAACATTTTGCATGAGTGATGAATTAGGGTTAGGGTTAGGGTTATTGCTGACTGTATCACTAACTTCGACCCACTTAAATACATAATAAATCTCAAACTAGTGCACTACATAGTGAACATGGTGGTTTAAGCAGTTGCTGCTAAGTGTTGCTTTTTGATTTTATTATATTGCATGAAAACGTTTACAGTTCAGTTCAGTGTAAATGCTTAAAATGAAACTCTGACCTGAATCGTGTGTTTACAGGGAGCGAAGAAGCTGTGTCCGCAGTGTAACACTATCACTTCCCCAGGTGACCTGCGGCGTGTGTATTTGTGACGAGGCTGCGCTGCAGCGCTGGGCAACAACGCTTCCTGAAGACTTTCTGTCTTTTTGATTAGACTTCCATTAAGAAAAATTTCTTTGTTCAGATTTTGACGCTTCAGTGGTTTAAACATGAACTTCCCAGTAGTTTGGTCACTTTGGGTCGTATTCTGAAATTGAGAGTTGAGCTAAGTGAGGATTAAAGACAGTAATTATACACATCAGTTTTATCAGACCTTTTGATGTAACTATAGACTTATGTGAGAGTTACGTATTAGTGGGCGAAGTTTATCTGAATCAAAGTCATGTCTTGGTTCCACTCAGTTCTGACCTCTGTGCTTGTCTTGGCATCAACTCAGCTCGAGTGAGGAGCAGTGCAAGTCTGGCACCATCATCTGACTGTTAGATGTAACTACAATATGTCACACTGAAATGTACATTGGCTGTAACTACACTCACACTCACACATACTCACACACACTCACACACCCAAAAGCTGGTGTTTTTTTTAAATACAACAATCTGGCAACCTCAAAGATGTGATTTAAATAATCTGAATGTAAACTTTAGAAAATCCACTTTAACAGATGCGTAAGCCGAATCTGAACACCAGGAACTTTCTTGGAAAGGAACAGAAATATTAACTTGGCTTTTAAACTTTGAATAAGACCCTTTATGACTACAGAGGTCAAAAGAGACTCAAAGACAGGATGCTTTGATTAACCTCTCTCTCTTTCTCTCTCTCTCTCTCTCTCTCTCTCTCTCTCGCTCTGATGATGTAAATATATTAAGCAAGAAAACTTGTACATTTGTATGTTTATTAACCTGTACTGATTTTGTAATTTAATATGTTGAATAGGTTTTCAGGAATGTTTCCTGGACGACTAAATATGAGCCTGTAATTATAGAATAAGATTTTAGTCATTACTTTTTTTTTGTTTTTAACCATTATTAATTATTAAATTTGTGTAAAACAGGTTGTTACATTACAAAGATTTCTGATAGTTATTATAATACTTTTTATTAATCTTTCCAACACTTAAAGGTTACAAAAGATTCTAATGAATCAGGAGCACCTTTCCATGTGCAGAGCCTCAGATTTCTATAGCCTTAGATTAAAACTTGCATTATTTAATATATATATATATATATATATATATATCCTGGTAGCATTAACAACTAAACACATGAAAACCATGTCAATATACATACTTGTTTTTTTTCTCTGCTTTAATATACATAATATTAATAGTGATCTTAATATAGGGGTTCAGAGTGTTAAAATTGGTTTGATTCCATGATTATTCATGTTAGTCGAAGTGTGTCGAGTTGGTGACTAGGCACGGCAGCATTGTTTATGAGAAAAGCAAAAACTCTGAAGTGAAAGATTAAATATCGTAATGGAGCATTGTTACTTGTTTAAACCTAAGATGTGAGTTTTCTTTAGCACAGCGTATAGCACTAGTTCTGTTCATGTCTGTACTGTGCATCAGAGCGATAAAGCACTTTTCATAGTTTTGATCTGATATTAATTACCTGTAAATAAACATCCACATATTTCACAAGGAGATCTTTTTCTTGTTTGTTTGTTTTTTTGCCAGGGTAAGTTGGGTTTGGTGTACATTGTTCATTTGTTCAAAAATTGTAGCAAACAATTTTAGGAAATGTACTTTCTAATCAAGTTTTAGAATTTCATTTTCGAACTGATGATAATATTTCTGATGTGAAATATCTTGAATTTTGTGTATAATAATAGTAGAATAGTAGAAGTGGCGGCTGCTAGCTTTTGAAACAGGGGAAGCTCATATTAGGCCTTCATCATAAAATTCATTATGTTATAGCAC
>JAOVVA010000032.1:15839468-15841968 GCA_028565275.1 Leiocassis micropogon
AAACATGCAAAAGAATAAGAAATCAGGAAGGGGGCAAATAGTTTTTCACACCACTGTATATATATATATATACACACATTTGCTTTTTTCCTTATGGACAGTCTGTTTACTTTTTCATATTCAAAACTCATACATTCTAACTGGTCTACACCTAAATAATATATGATGTAGGGTTTAAGTGAAAGTCACATCTTTAGTTCTGAAACTGATACTCGAGACTCCTCCCATAATTACCACATAATCATTTCCTTACTAAGAAAAACATTTTAAATCTGTTTATGTGGAGCGTGTACTGTACCTGTACTGAGCTGTTGCTATAGAAACCGTAATGTATATTTATTTATCTACTGTCAGAGCTGATGTCATAGAGGATTCATTAACACCTACAGACCAATCAGGACACAGATTTTAACAGCACTGGGGTAAAAAAAATGAAGTAGTTGAGAGGTTTTGTTGAGAAATCTGATGAAATGTCCTTACAGTGTACTGAGAGGACAGCTTTGAGATTCCTCCACTAGGGGGCGTTGTTAATTCACTATACTGTAGTTATTAATATCATGAGGTGTACTGTAAGGCCATCAAGTCACTGTGTAGGTACCATACACACACATGCAGAGAGAGAGGTCACTAGCATTAATTTCTAAATGAACATTGATAACATTTTAATTCTAAAAAATACTTTAACTTTAACATAAACCATTTTCCTGAGTTCTGTTTCTCTACAGGATTCCTGTAACTCTCAGTTGCACCTTTACCAATATTATGTCTTTACACACTTTTTTTTATAAAAAAGAAAAACAAAAAAGTATTTTTATGGAGCGACTCAACAGGAACAGCTGCTGATATTGTTCCAGATGTTAGATATAACTATAAACATATTTTTAAAAAAATACAATGTAACAAGTCGTAATAAGTGTTACGTTTGGAGGAGATGCAGGATGCAAGCGCAGACGGTTGTTTATTAAGGTGGAGTTTAAACAAACAAACAAACAAACCACAATGTACAAACATGAATATGACTACATGAACTATGGCTAGGAATAGTCCCAGGGCTAAGGCTAATGCTAACAACACAGGTCAAAAACACAAAAGGGGGACAAATATGAGACGATCATGACAATAAGTGAAAATCGCAACTTCTTGGGAAATTCCAAGCAGTGTTGGACAAAGTGCACGCATTCAAGTAAAAGTAGAAGTCTTCCATTTACAATTCCACTTGAGTAAAAGTACAAAAGTCCTCATCTTCAAATCAAACATACCGAGTGTGTATCAGCACCTGAAAGCCTTTAAGCTTCTCTCCCTCTCTCTCTGTTTTCACTTCTGATTTCAAACACCTGCTACATGATTAGGGAAGGCAAATCACACCAGTGATATGCATATAGCCAGCAGGTGGCGATGTTACCACTTAAATACCACACAGCTTTCTGATCATTTAACACAAGTGTACAGACATTTGGTGAAGGATGTAGTGGAGTAAAAGGAAAAAGTGTCCACTAATAAAAACCTTCCACGTCTGAGTGCGAGTTATATTTTGGGTACCATATAGCTGACGTGACTGACGTCTATAACACACACACACACAAGACTGCATTATTAAAGGGAAATTTATTTTCTGAGACACGGTACAGGGACACAATAATTAATAGTTTAACAAACTGTACATTTTATACATCTGACAGGAGTTCAGTGGACGCTAACGTCCATCGAGCTTTAAAAAACACACAGACAGGAGCAAAAATCAAAACACACAATACACACGATGCAAACATTCACTGATAAACACAGCAACGCTACACACAAAGCCTATATATTTCTTATATACTTCAGAGAGAGAGAGAGAGAGAGAGAGAGAGAGAGAAGGGAATCAAATCTTTCAAAGCTGTGAGCAGATTTATATCTTTTAACCCAGAATCCTAAAAGTATAGTACGGTACAAACTTGTCTCAGATGTGGTTGAAAAGACGAGACGTTAGATGTACGAGGTTTGTGGTTTCTCTCATGCGCGAGCGCTACAAGGCACATGATACACTGACGAAAACGTCGAACATCAGACATCGTTTAACTCCATCTGGGATAAAATTGTGCAAAAATCACTTTTTAGATGAAGCATTTCCTGTTTAACGCTGGATTTGTGGGTTTGGAAGATAAACTGTTCTTTAAACACTTTAGGTTTCTTTTACACCTTTCTTTCAGAAAAGTATCATGTGACAGAAAGTTACTTTTTTTTTTTTTACCTCCTGACCAATCAGGTCACAAGCTGAGACAGAGGACAGGAGCTAAACAAAGATGGAGGAAAAAACATTCTGCTGCTTACAGCGTGTAGGACAGAGAGAGACAGAGAGGACATTAAATGTTAGACAGTGGGAGGACAGGAGACGAGATGAAGGAAAAGTGAGTGAAAAATGATGCAGTGAGAGAGCGAGGGAAAGACAGACTGATAAACTGATATAATAACAGAGTGACAGAAGGATGGAGTGATAGAGTAGGAGTTCTATAGTGCC
>JAOVVA010000032.1:15844468-15849560 GCA_028565275.1 Leiocassis micropogon
TAATTAGACTGAATGATGTAATGAAATAAACACTGAATGACGGCGGGAAATAAACACCTGAGAACGAGCACAAATTAATGAGAAAAGCAGTTTAATCACTCTGTAGTGCACCATCCCGAGTCTGGCTTCGTGTCCTCGTCTGCTTGATGGACAGATAAAGAGACTTTATTGCCATTGTAGTGATATAATGAAATGTGTAAAGAAAATGTAAGGATAAACAAATAAATAAACAAAAGATCATTGCACTAAAATATAAATACAAAATGTATGTGCAGTGCGACCTGGATCTTGGTGCAAACGGTGCACACAGGTATTGTCAGAAATAAGGAAGTATTGCGCAAATTGTAATGATAATAATAATAATTATTATTAAAATAATAATTGGATATATAGATGTTATATAATATTATAGTTATATTAAGTCATAATCCACTTTTCTGATTTACGCAAAAAACTATCATAATATTCGCCTATTAAACTTTTTACAAAATAACTCAAAATATGTTGTATTAAATTGCTAAAATTTGAATGTCAGTTGAAAAATAACAATAATGGTTTAATAAATAGTTTGAAATCTATAACAAAAAACAACAAACAATTACATTAGATTAGGATTTATTTAGATTTTACTTTACTGTCACTGTGCAAAGTACATGTACAAAGACGACAACTTGATCTAATCTAATTTTTATACTTAATTACTGTATATAATTCTATAATTATTTGTTATATTGTATATTTATATATTTATATCATAAAGAACTGATTTCTATTTGCTGAATTCAAGATTTAAGATTAATTTATTGTCATTGTAAAATATTTATAAGGATATATTAAAACAAACTCAAACTTCTCATCTTCCACACAGTGACACACACACACACACACACACACACTGTAGTGTGCATTCAAACACACAGCTTACAGCACTACGAGATGAAAAGTAATACATCATGAATTTAAAATCGATGTATTTTCAGATAATATTCTCCAGCCTGTTTTTTTAACGTATTTTTTTCAAAATAGTTTTCTTTTAAAATCTTTAACATTTAAAATGTCTTAATGAGAATTTTACAAATTCTCTTTTTTTCTATTAAAATAGATTTTTATAAAAAAACTTCTCTTCTTCTGAGTGTTTAATCTACACAGTATTTTATCACGACACCCTTATCGCTGATTTATTATCACGACTTCACACTAAAAATGTTCCTGTTTTTCCGTCTTTCTGTTCAGTTCACATCGTTTATTTTTCCGCAGCACATCACGCGCGTGGATGAAACCCTTTGGATTGCCGATGGGCCGACGCCCTGTTTCTCACAGAGATGTTTTGTAGCCTCAGCACCATGACATCATCACATCCATAACGTCTACTTTCCAGCATTTCAGCCACTCGGGGCAGAGTGACACGTTTTCTCGCGCTGAGTCACGCGTCTGAGGCGTCTGAAAGCTTCGCCGTGACATTTTCAAACATTTCTGACATTTTCCGCGAGACTCTCCTCAGTTGCCCTCTCATATCCGCGTCCAGGATCCTGCTTAGCGTAAATTAACCTGCGCTAATCCTGGCTCCACGTGTTTCCCTGCTGCATTCTTCTTCTTCTTCTTTTCCTTTTTTGCCTCCTGGGGGGACGTGCTGTCAGCGGGAACTCGGGAAACAGTTATACTGTTCATATTCTTACGAGCTGCCTCTGTGTGAATCACGGCGTAATCAGTGCCAGGTGGCGCGCGTGCTCAGCCTGCAGGAATGAGGGGAATCTATCATACACCTCCGTACACATGCGATTCATCTCGTCCCCCCGACTTTCCCCTCGCTCCGTCTCTCTCGTCCGCCCTGAGACACGCTCGACTCTCTCGGGAGACAGACAGACAGAGAAGTCTGACCTTTGACCTCAGTCAGGATGTGGGTCAGGAGGGCGCAGTCTGAGTTCAGGTCAGCCAAGTGCTTTGTTTTTGTAATACCTAAGGGTCGATCCTAAACCAGTGCAGGACCACACGGAGACCTCAGATCTGATATTCATTTCTGGCAAAAGATTTCCTCCGAGGATCTGTACTTTATTAAAGTTTTTTTTTTTTTTGCAGACATCACTACATTTCAAAACTCATTATCCTTCACGTACTCCTCTACTCCTTTATGCAGAATGTCGAACATTACTCATCGCTCTGAATCAGGAGACAATAAAGGATCTGATCTCACGTTCAGAAGGAAGCAGAGCAGCTTTACATCGCTTGCGGAATATTTACACAAATGTCAACGGAAACCTTTATTATTTACTTAAGAAGATTTTTACCAAAGGACGAATCCTGGTAAAGAACTTACATAAAAAGAAGGTGCAAAAGTGAGTGACATTTACAGAAGACTTCAATCACAGTTCGATGATGAGACTCTTAGCCGCGGTAAAACATTTTAAAGAACATTTGAAAGAAGGCCGTACATCCATGAATGATGATCCCGGCCGAGGTGGATCGTTCAGCGAGTGGAGCACCTGATCCTTGAAAATAAATGGATAACTTGCAGAAGAGACGAATCTGTCTATGTGAACTGTACACACACTCATTCACCAACACCACCTACACGTTACAGAAACTCAGCTGGGAGTCACCGCCACACCCGCCGTCCAGTCCTGACCTCGCTCCAAGACATTTCCACATGTTAATGGAGTTCCTGGGAGGCCGGCGTTTCACACAATCATGGGTCTGATGTACTGAGAAGACTTTCTACCTTGATGGTGTCCAAGCTCTAGTGAAACACCGGGATCAGTGCATTAGTGTAGCAGGAGATTATATAGAGAAATAAAGGGAGTTTTTACTCTCAGTAACGTGTTGTTATTCTGTACAATCAAAAGTCCCGCTTTGACTTGAACATCTCTGATACTTTTAAAAAGTACCAAATTCAAAACCAAAGAATTTTCACCAAAACTTAAACACCAGGTTTGGCTTGAATGATCTTGAACAGTAAAGATTTTGCTTTATGTATTTTATCTTTATTTAATCTGAAGCACACATTCATGATATCAATCGCAATAAGTCTGATTTTCGACACTCTTTCGACAGAGGCGACACTCTGATGGTTCGGATATAACGGCACAAACCCGAGGAGTCTGGAGCGCACGCTGGGATTAAAACCAAAGCAGGATTTAACAAATACATAAGAACAGTTATGATGTAAATTCATTCTTTTCATTCAAGATGCTGTTGATGAAAAAAAGAATGTTTTGTATTAAATTAGAAATTTATGCAAAACTGACACATTTTTACTCAACCCATCTGGAAATACTGTCGTTTTATAATTTTATTTTAACTTTCATTACTTTTTTTAGGGGTTGCATGGACTAATCGACTAAAATCGACTATAGACATAGAACACGAAAACTCCACACACACACAGACCTGAGGCAGGAATCGAACCCGGACCCTGAAGGTGCGAGGCAACAGTGAAACTACATAAAATGTAAAAAAAAAAAAAAAAATGTAATTCAAACATATTTGAATTAAAATCTTTAAATACAAGTGTTGCCATGACGACCAAAAATTCGTAGGATGATACCGAGCACACGGGACGGGGTGTCGAAAATGCACTTGTCACGTAGATACATGCATGGAGCACGCTAATGGAGAGAAAAAGTCTTCTCATGTTTGTCTTCCATTTCTGTCCAGAGCAGATTTTCTTTTTTCCCACATGATCACACAGTCTGTCCTGAGAATCCGGAGAAGATCTGGTCCAGTGTGACGCAAATAGTAATACGGCTGCACCAGCAGGGGGCACTTGTGTGTCATTTTTGCACGTAGTACGAAGCATGAAGCGAAAGGAGAATGTCTGTGGTATTCGTGCAAAGTCACTTAAACTATTATTTATACAGTGTGCCGTATATTCTGGGAAATACAGTACCTGGAGTGAAAGCAGAGGATCTTAAGGGACTGGAACGTGGGAACACATCTGTGGAAACGTCTGAGCGTTACCCGTTCCAAGTGAGTCACTACTGAGTCAGCGGACTCAACTCAGTGATCGTGACTCGTCTCACGTGAACGCGATTCATTTAAACCCAGAAGTAGAACGCGGAGAGAAAATGGGACTTTAATTCTGGACTAATATCAAATGACGTGACATGATCAAAGGCCTGGAGTATGAAAGGGAGGAAAAAACAAGGTGGATGGAAAAGACAGAGCTGCGGTTTGAACTCCGGTCCAGCACAGGAACAACGTCATCACCTCCTTCAAAAAAAAAAAAAAAAAAAAAAGAGGGAAAAGTTCTTCTCTGGATGATGAACTATCAGCGTTATTAAACACAGATTCCGAGCCAGACGGATTTTGATGACAACATCTCTCACTTGTGACCCCTGCGAGAATCAAATTCCAGTTTAAATCCATTGCTGCAGGCTTGTGGATGTTACAGGGTCAAACACACACACACACACACACACACACACAGTCTCATCAGAGGGATCAGACAGAGAATCCAGACTGCTCTTTTTTCCTCCAGCCTGAAGATTCATGAGGATGAGAGCTCCGTCCCTCGTCCCTCTTGTCTCGTCTGTCGTTCTGTACTGAGCGACTGAATGATTTCGACTCGCTGGGAAAAAACGCTTCTGCTTCTGGTTAGCGCTCGGGTCCGTGAGGAAGGGGTTCTGATCCGCGCTCCGTTCCTGATCACTCAGAGTTTAAACAAAACAGCTCAAGGATTGAGAGGATGCTGAAAGTTACACACACACCGCACAAACACACCGCACAAACACCGCACACACACCGCACTCGCACACCGCACACACACACCGCACACACACATCGCACACCGCACTCGCACACCGCACTCGCACACCGCACACGCACACCGCACAAACACACCGCACACACACACCGCACACCGCACTCGCACACCGCACGCACACACCGCACGCACACACCGCACGCACACACACGCACCGCACACACAACACATACACACCGCACACACACAGCATACACACTGCAAACACAAGTTCTTTCACCTCAGAAATATTTCCAAATAAAGAAATATATTGTCGCTTAACGATGCAGAAAAACTAGTTCATGCTTTTATCACCTCTAGGTTGGACTATTGTAATGCCTTACTGTCTGGTTG
>JAOVVA010000032.1:15857372-15876847 GCA_028565275.1 Leiocassis micropogon
GTTCCTGGGGATACACATTTCTGAGGACTTAACCTGGTTCACTAATACCTCCAGTCTCCTCAAGAAAGCTTCCCAGCATCTCTTCTTCCTGAGATTACTGAGGAAGAATCACCTTTCTAAGGACATAATGAACAATTCTCCATTAAACACCTACACACAACAACATTCTCCATTAAACACCTACACACACCAACATTCTCCATTAAACAACTACACACACCAACATTCTCCATTAAACAACTACACACACCAACATTCTCCATTAAACACCTACACACACCAACATTCTCCATTAAACACCTACACACACCAAACATTCTCCATTAAACACCTACACACACCAAACATTCTCCATTAAACACCTACACACACCAACATTCTCCATTAAACACCTACACACACCAACATTCTCCATTAAACAACTACACACGGCAACATTCTCCATTAAACACCTACATACACCAACATTCTTCATTAAACACCAACACTCATCAACATTCTCCATTAAACACTAACACACACTGGCTTTCTCCATTAAACACCTACAAACACCAACATTCTCTATTTAACACCTACATTCATCAACATTCTGCATTAAACACCTACATACACCAGCTTTGTCTAGTAAACACTAACACGCATTGGCCTTCTCCATTAAACACCAACACGGACCAACATTCTCCATTAAACACCTAAACACACTCGTTACATACACCGGTATTCTCCTGTAAACACTTACACACACCAACACTCCATTAAACCCCAACACACACCAGCTCTCTCCTCAGTACTGTACTTGGATATGAAATGGCAACATTGTATGATTTTTTTGGAACGTTAGAGAGGGTGTACACACAAATAACAAAAAAAGAAAAACCCACATTGTTTGAATTAATTCCCCTCTTCCTCTCCTCACGAATTTCATTCAGCGTGCCGTTGTTTTGACAGCACAAATTGAATAAGAGACCTTTTGAAAGAAAAAAAAAGTTCTTAAAGCATCTCTGTGTTTTTCAGTTTGCTTTCATGTTGAATCGGTTCGATGGAAAGCGACCCGCCTTTAATGGACTGTTCTGGAGAAGAAAAAGTCGGCAGTGATGTTTTTAATAAACAGCCACGTGGGTACGATATTAGCGTCGAGGTTAGCGGCGAGGTGGACTGCCTTTTTTACACTAGAGGTAGAGTGTGTGACATCGGGTCACGTCCTACTGTACTGACTTCACCTTCTTCTGTTCTCTTGTGATGTTTTAAAGCCTGAAACACTAAAGCTCTTTTCTGCTGATCTGCTTTAACGATTCAACACTCTGATTATTTTCCCAGAAGCCCCGGGGGCAGATAAACCTGAAGACGGATAATCACTGCTTCTGCAGTCTTACCCGCTGCTCCGCTGCTATTCTGACATTGCCTTGCACTTTTTAATGCCAATCGACATTAAGAACAATGTAGCTGTAACTGTTTCCTTGGAGATTTACAAATAAGCTAGCAATCATGTCCAGATTTATGTTAAAGTCTGCTTTAAACCACGTTGAAAATGGCTGCTGTGTAAAAACAAACGCAATTCATGAAACCGTGTGACGCTGTACCTTGTTAGCACGTTCTCTTATCATGAGTAACAAGAAATATTTATGAGATTTATTTTTTAAATAATCAAACACATTATCATTATTATAGCCTCATTGACTCTCACCGTCTTCACTGCTTCTCCCTGCCACCTAGTGGACAAACCTCTTAATGCTCCAGACGTGCAAGAGATACACATAAAAGTTTAGACCAGTTCCAAGATTTTTGCTACAGAAAATTCATGAACTGCGGTGAGTCGTGAGTAGTCATTCGGTTAGATCGTGGTTTATCAGGAGCTTACAGACATGAGCTACGAAAATCCCTATTTGGGTTCATTTGTGTGTTCCGTATTCCATCTTGGACCGCTGCAGACCAGGAACATCCCACAAGAGCTGCAGTTTTGGAGATGCTCTGACCCAGTCAACAAGCTTGGCTCGTATGTTTGCCCATTTTTTCTGCTTCCAAAACAACTTTGGGAAAAAATAGGTTCACTTGCTACCTAATAAATCCCACCCACTTTCAGGTGCCATAGTAATGAGATGTTGTAAGTGTAGCTACTGTGAGAAGGGAAGAATTGTGATGGCTAGACAGCTGGATCAGAGCAACTCCAACACTGCAGCTCTGGTGGGATGTTCGTGGTCTGCAGGGGTCAGGACGTACCTCAGGACTACTTGTCCATGGCCTAATGAAGCACTACTTTATTTTACCTTATTTCTACCTTCAGCGGTTAATTTCTAACGAAGTCAAACCCACAGCAAGCCTTAGAACCTATAGTTAGCTGTAGCAAAAAAAAAAAAAAGAAAAAAAGTGGGAACTGGGCTTTGTTGATTATTGATTTTAGTAATATTGTGTTAAGTATGCGTTTGCACTTGACTCAAATTTTCATTCCATTTAAAAAGTTTCAAGAAAGCTTGCTGTCTTCTAAATGCATGTATTTGTTGTTGCATACTGATCACGCAGAGATACCAGGAGCACACGGCACTGGGCAGACGGCCTCATCCACAGCGACCTACAGTACATAAGTGCTTTAAAGTTTCCATCAATAAATATAATCTTACACTGGGTAGTGTTAATTTCATCAAAAATATTGGTTAAATACAGGTTTTTTCCTGTGACTAAGATGAGACGATGACGAGATGTCACGGATATCAATGAACAGCAACTGTGACGAAACCAGCATGTGATACTGAGACTAAAATGTGTTTTCTAAAAAAAACGAATAAAACATCTGTCTTGATGTTGATTTTAATCAACATTTCATTTTTGTCATAATCCGCTGCGATACACTGTTCATTCATTACAGTACGAGCAGCGGTGTTTCCCGGGTCACGGGTGACGAGACGTTACAGACTCAGTCGTCTTTAACTCTTCGTCATCATAGCAGTGTCACTCGGGTAAAAGAGAAGAGACGATATTTGGGCCCATTTTCTTCATATTGAACCGGATAGAAAAAGCCAATGTGTCGTAATATCTGAGGGGAAACAGTGGGGGAACACAATTGCTGGGAAAAATACCACAAACCTGTAGAGACGCATCAAGGCATCCCATAATAATCTCAGGGTCGGTTTACAGCCTCTTTGTGGTAATTATGTTTTGTTATATGTGATGTATTTTATTTTATAGTTAAACTGTTGCCAAAAACATTAAGCTAATAGGTTGGCAAATGATTGTGACCCGGACGAGTTACAGAATCACTACAACAGTCCAAGTGTGTACGTTCATGTTTAAAAAGAAAAGTTTAAAAACACTGTATAGTCCGTACTGCTCCTATTGTTCTGCAGCAGTTGTTGTGATGTTAAAAATAAATATAATTAGCTAAAAACATCAGATGAAAAGATTGTAAATGTTAAGATAATTATTTTGGGAAAATCCTTAAAAAATGGTTTTGGCTTGACTAGACTGACTGTAGGGTTAATTAATAATAATCATATTGCTAAAAAGTTACGTTTTCATTGACTAACACTAGACTAAAATACTTTAAAAAATACTTAAAATACTAAAATACGGGTTCCTCTGAATAAAACTTATAGCATAAGATTGACTAAATATAATAAAAACTAACAGGGACATTTATCCTGGGACTGAGACTAAGACTAAAATTGAAAATAGCTGACAAAATGAAGACTAACACTGGATCACTAGGCTCTAAACATCTAGAGGACGTTCATTCCACCACCTGATGCCAGAACAGAAAACAGTCTAGACGCATGTCCTCCTCGAACCCTGAGAGATGTTGGGACCAGTCAAGCGTTGCTGGAGGAACAAAACTTTACATAAGGTAAAGCTCATGAAACTGAACACTAAATAAACGGATGGGGAGGTTATTTCGAGTCACCATTCACCTCTGCTAATAAAAGTTACATTATTTACCAGCACATCGACGGGGCAAAGATCGGGCATATAAGGTCGCCTCACTTATCATTCGTTTCAGTTCTCCCTATACAGCATTAAGAGGAGACGCCATGGCGACTGCAGCCGCTAAAGCCTGCACTCCGTCTACACGCTCCTTATGACCCTGAAGGGAATTCGAGCTACTGGTCCAGGGTACCATGAAACTCTTACTGGAACAGATCCTACCTGAGCTGCTTGCACACTTGATTTATTACCCCGAAATCTTCCATCAAAGCCCCTTAAGTGCTTTCCCCTTTCGCCCCAACATCTGCTACTACAACGGGAAACACTCGGCGCGTAATAGCCGAGATTGCTTCGCCTTTTATGCGCAGCACAGAGGAGTGTGTGTGTGTGTGTGTGTGTGATGTTTCAGAGAGACAAGAGGAGGAGGTCAATTGCTGTAATTATTTATTTACCGTACTTATTATTCGCAGCCATTATAGCGTTAATCATCGCTGCTGCTTTAGTCTTCCACACGTTTCGGCGCGTTTCCTGCTCTGACACGGCCAGGTGATAATGAGCTGATGAGTGGCATCAGGTGGCATGGAGATGGAAACACACCATCATCTACTGTACAGCAGGAATTAATCAGACACAGCTGACACGCGCTCGGGTCTCGACAGGAACTCCAACAAAAAAATGTTGTAGCTGTTCTATCATCACATGTAGAGTTCGATAAAATGAGATAAGGTTAAACGTTTGTGCTGCGATAGAAACTTTATTTATCTTAGAGATGAAACATTCTGAAAAAACTTGTTGCTTTTTCTCGATGAGTGTCAAGAGAGAAACAGGACGCGGCGTTTCAGGTTCACGTTTAATAAACCAGAGCTTCTGAACTACAGCCAGGTTTCTCATTCCGCTGCTGCACTATATTTATTTCAAAGCTGAAATACTTCACAGGTTCACATCCGGATCTCGGTTTCCCCAAACCCGGAGAACGTGTTCAGCTGTGGAGCTCACGGAGCAGGCGAAAACATTTCATCTATAATAAACAGAGTTCTGCTCTGAGGCAGCAATCTCACAGAAACTCTCTCGCTCCTTTCTTTCCTCCGCTCTCTCTCTCTCTTTCTGTCTTTCTTTCTCCTGGCCGATGAACAAAGCAGCGCGGAGCGAGGAGAATCGTCCTGAACAGCATTTACATTCAGCATCTTGGCGAGCTCTGACCACAGCGAGAACACACCAGAGGAGAACAAACAGCAGGATGAAAAGGCCGCAGCTGCTCCGGGCGAGAGAAATTTGCACACTGATGCAGCGAGATGTCCGCTTTGAACCAGGCAAGAGAACGAGAGAGAGTCCGAGCCAAGACTCTTAAAACAGAACTGAAACCCATTGAAGGAGTTCAGCTTTGGGCTGCGTTTAAGAAAAACGGCAGTTGTGCTGTAAATTGCGCAGATGATGCTACGCTAACTAGCACTCCAGGCTTCAGCGAGTCCGTGTGAGAGTCAGAACCGACGAGTGATCCTCGCCTCACGCTAAAACTCTACACCCTGTAAACAGATTGATTATCTATTGTGACAATCTTTTTTTTTTATAAACGAGCAGAAATTAACCTTTGACCTTACAGTGAGTAATTTCAGGTGACAGCGATGGAGGAAAGCGTAGCAGTAAAACTTCCAGGCGTCATACGTCCTTCCCGCTGCGGATTGTAACATGTGGTACTCATAACCTTAAAGCTCCCTTTATTCTGATGTAAAGCTCGTGAAGAGCTCGGGAAGGAAACGACCAAACCGTGCACTCGCCTCATCTGCTCGAAGTTAAAAAGTCTAAAAGTTAAGGTTTATTGTAGCGGGATATGTCAGGTCACGCACGGCTGTGTTCTGTTCAGAGACGAGTTACACGCTTGCTGAGGATCAGAGTGTGCGCAAGAGGTTCGGACTCAGCAGAACAGGAGCGCGGTTAAAACACTAAATGAAGATAAAGAGACATTATTGTCATTGTAGTGATACAAGGGGTTGTGTAGGTGAATCTAAATACGACCATGAAGCCGTCTTGAACATGAAGAGTTCAGGTAACTGAAGTGAATAAACCCAAGTGAACTGACTTGATTGAGTCGATTTGACTAACGGCTCGATTAATTTCGGGTGACACTCATTAATTATTTCTCACATGTACCTTACAGCCAGGATACGGCGCCCACTAGAGCAGACAGGGTTAAGGGTCTTGCTCAAGGGCTTGCAACAACAACAGCTTGGCAGTATAGGGGCTCGAAGCCCAGACCTTCCGGTCAGTAACCCAGAGCCTTAACAGTTTGAGCCACCACTGATGGAAAGTGAAAGTGTATCGGTAAAACTTCCAGGCATCTTTTTAATCAGTTTTGTTCACAGACAATTGTTGAAGATCTTGTTGGTGTCTGAGCTAATAGATGTTGACAACAACTACTTATTACTTATAACTTATAACAATTACTTTTACTGAAACTACTGCACCACAAAGATGGGAAAAGACGTCAGAGGACACAGTCGGTACGACCTTCGACTTTAACTTCAACCTTCAAATCGATAGCAAAAATAGAAGCGTAGAAGACGGATCCGTAAATGCGATGCTACCAGGTGGACCAATCACAGTCATTGCGGTCTGCGTTGCCATGACGTGTAGTTACATTTCTGTGGAGGAATGGCTACGCTGTAAGCCACGGCATAGGATAGCCTTAATTTGTCTCTTTCTTACAGGTTAATTAATTTTCTTACAAGTAATAAAATCTACTAAAACTATCCAATACATACAACACTGAAATGTTGTGTAACTTGTGTTGTTGATCGTTTAAATGTCAAGTCTTGTACAAACTGATTAAGTAATTTTTTTTGTTTGTATTTTCCTTCTGTTCCACACTCCAGTCCAGAAGGTGGCAGTATTGCACCAACCGCCATTTTTAAGGAAATCATCAATTTTAGGCAATTTTAAGCTCTAATCATTAACGCTAGCTTTAGTGAAGCCTGAGCAATAAGGAAGCATGAGATTGTTATCTCTGTGCTGTGTACTAGCGTACACTTAAAGCATCAGGTTTTATCAGTTATATTTTGATTAAATATATATATAAAAAAAGGGATTCCTGTATAAATTATTCCTTAGTGACAGCAGTGTTTATATTAATACATACATAAGTTCTTGTACAGTGTGTGCTTTATTAATAAACTCCCTTTTTTGTGCGCCGCCTCTGAGAGTGGCAGCACTTCTAGCAGCTCCACCGAACTCCGCTCTCTTTTCAAGCTTCTAATAGGTTTTTTTTTTTAAGTTTGTCTTTTTGTGCGTTTGCTAGTACGTTTTTGTTGTAATTATATCTCCTATGGATATGGATTTCTCAACACGAAACTCGTTTATTCGAGGAACCAACTTCTCGCCCTGAGAACAAGTCCTCCGCTGGTGTGGTCCCCTGTTTACCTGACGAGGTGAGAAGGCCGTATCATGGCTGCAGAGTGGGCGCTAAGCTAAAGGCTAAGCGGCTAGCAAGAAAGTGGCGATATAAGCCTGCTGTGGCTTCTGTGATCATTGGAAACGTGAACTCATTACCAAACTAGCTGGGCTCGTGAAAAACGTCAACATCTACAGAGAGTGCAGTTTGTTGTGCTTCTGTGAAACATGGCTCACGACTAGCATTCCGGATGCTAACGTGGAGATACCCGGTTTCAGCACAGTTACAGTATAAGCGGACAGGGACGGCAGAGTCTGCAGGAAAATCAAAGGAGGAGGACTTGCTCTGTACGTGAACAAGAGATGGTGTAATCCTAGGAATGTGAGCATTAAAATCTCAAGCTGAAGCAGGGACATTGAACTTCTGGCGGTAGGTTTACGACCCTATTTGCCCAGAGAGTATGGACAGGTAATAATGTTGCTGACCTACATTCCGCCACGGAGATAGCGAGTGACGTCATCCACTCCGCAGCTGCAAAGCTTCAAACACAACATCCTGAAACGCTTGTGTTAATCTCTGGAGATTTTAACCATGTAACTCTGGATACAACGTTACCTGCTGTCACCCAGTACTGTATGTGGACTGTAACACCAGGGGAAGTTAAACTATTGACTTAGTGTATGCAAATGTAAAAGATGCATACAGTTCCACTCCACTTCCCCCACTGGGGAAATCAGATCACAACCTCATTCTGCTTAAGCCTCACTACAAACCGAAAGTTATGAGGCTACCCACAACCGTCCGTTCATTCAGGAAGTGGTATCCTGAGTCAGAGCACGCTCTGAGAGACTTGGGATGGGATGAGATTGGGATGTGCTGCAAGGGTCACACAATGGGAATATTGAGGACATTGTACACTGCACGACGGATTACATAAACTTTTGTATGGATGTTGCTGTTCCTGTAAGAACTGTACGCTGCTTTGCAAAAAACAAGCAGTGGATCACAAGTGACATCAAAGCTCTCCTGAATAAAAAAAGAGAGCTTTCCAAAGTGGTGATCAGCAGGAGATCAAGCGCGTGCAGAAGGAACTCAAGGTTCAGCTCGGGGGGGCAAAAGAGCAGTACAAGAAGAAGCTGGAGCAGGGACTGCAGAACAACAGTATGAAAGAGATGAAAACTGACAGAGATGGGAGTGAGCTCACAGCTGGTGGCCTGAATCACAGACTACTTGACAGGCAGGACTCAGTATGTGCGGCTGGGGGACTTCAGGTCTGACACAGTGATCAGCAGTACAGGAGCGCCGCGAGGGACTGTGCTTTCTCCAGCCTTGTTAACCCTGTACACATCAGACTTCCAGTACAACTCAGAGTCTTGCCATGTACAAAAGTTTGCAGATGACACTGCGATCGTGGGCTGTATCAGGAATGGAAAGGAGGAGTACAGAAAACTAATCCAGGACTTTGCTGCATGGTGTAACCTGAACAACCTGCACCTTAACACCACTAAGACCCGGGATATGGTGGTCGACTTCAGGAGACCCAGTCCTCAACCAGAACCTGTGACTATCAATGGTGACTGTGTTCAACTTATGAGGACATTTAAAAACCTGGGGATGCAGCTGGACGACAAACTGGACTGGACTGCTAACACAGATCTGTACAAGAACACAGATCTGTACAAGAAAGGACAGACCCGCTTGACCCGCTTGTATTTCCTTAGAGGGTTGGCATCTTTTAACATCTTCAAAAAACTGATGACAATGTTTTACCAGACTGTGGTGGCGAGTGCACTCTTCTATGCAGCAGTGTGCTGGGGAGCCAGCATCAAGAAGAAGGACGCTACAGATCTGGAAAAGCTGGTGAGGAAGGCAGGCTCAGTAGTGGGTACAGAGCTGGAAAGCCCAACCTGTGGCAGAGTGCCAGGCACTGAACAGGCTCCTGTCAATCATGGACAATCCATTACATCCACTGCACAACACAATCACCAGACAGAGGAGCAGCTTCAGCAACAGGCTGCTGTCACTGCCCTGCTCCACTGACAGACTGAGGAGATCATTCCTCCCCCATGCCATGAGACGGGACGGGATGGAGTCAGGCCATAGCATAACATTCTCACTAAACACAAACTTTTTGCACATTATGCACAACATTCTCACTAAACAACACATCTCACTACACATTATGCACAACATTCTCACACAACATTCTCACTAATATGCACAATAATATTCGCAGGAGCTTTTACCTTTTTCTATATAGGACTGTTTTTATCTTATGTTTTTCTAGATGTAACTATCTGTGAACTGCTGGATCTTGTGAATTTTCCAATGGGGATAAATAAGGTATCTATCTATCTATCTATCTATCTATCTATCTATCTATCTATCTAAACAACAAATTTAAAAAAAGGGTATAATTAACGCATTGATGTGATAAAGTTTTGTGTATGGAGAAAATGTGCAAGGAAGGAGTCTTGATTGTCAGAGATTAAGAAGTAATGTTAAGTTCTTCAGGACATTGAGATTTCTTGGTAACACAATGAGCTGCGTTTTTCATCTTATTAACAGAAAACCTTGCTTTTTACCATGCGTGCTGGAGGAAAACAAATTTGTGTTTTGCTTTTTTTTGTTAAAATGATGCAGAAAGTGTATTTCAGGGCGTGTACCTGTGAACATGTCCTGTCCCAGGGCCGGAGAGCGTCCGTCCTTCCCGTTAACGGGGTGTTGGGACGGGGCGTGGCAATGCTGAGAAGAGGCAGGGCAATGCTGCGAGGGGGCGGGGCCATGTAATTGCAGGCATTCACTTAGAGCGTCTGGTTCCAAATGCGGACACGTCCTCAGCTGTCAATCACAAAGAGAAAGGAATTTAAAAAAAAGAATATAGAAGTGATACATCACACATGTAAGAAGTGACGGACGCTCTATAAGATTCTATAAGCTCCAGGATCTCCACATGTTCTTCCCAGTGTATGTGTGAGTTTACACCTGGTTCTCAGAGTTTGCTTCCAAAAACATGGCGTGACACCAAATCACACCACTGTGTATAAACGTGTGTGCTAACCTGTGTAGTTGTTAACATTTCCATTTACTGCATTTGGGAAACATCCTCATCCAGAGCAATTCATTGTTTTATCTTATTATCCATCTGAGCCGTTCAGGTTTGAACCTAGTCCAATGCCTTAACCACCGAGCTACCCCTGACTCCCAGTCCTACCTCATGACCATATTTGTAAATTTGGAGACCAGAATACAGACAATTAGACTGTTTAAATATATTTTTTTTATTTGTATAGTGCCTTCAACAATGCTCAGACTGTCTAAACACTTCTTAACCATCTACCGTTGTGATTTTATCAAGTAAGTCATTTTGAACGCCAAGTAGAGAACTTACGCAAGCCTTCCACCTCACCTGCTTTCCCAGACCTAAACACACCTGGTGAGGACAATATGGCGGTGCGGAAGCACTGAAACGCTGGTGGAGACTTCGAAGAACAATAGATCGAATTCGGGGTTATTTATTAGTTTCATAAATAAATAAAAATAAATAAAAATAAATAGCGTTGGGAGAGCGGAAAGTGCAGTACATTTATTAGCCGTTGCTGATTAACCTCGCTGTGCAGAACCCCAGAAATCGCTGGCCAGATGTGGTGCGGAAGATGTCAAACAAATCCTTGTAGCCCATCGATCGTCGGATTTCGATCGATGCTGCATTTCGAAACAGATGCATGTCTGTACACGAGGAGCTGAACTGGGATTTCTCCAACACCTGATTTAGTTTAATTGAAATCATATTCATGCAGCAATCCTTGTTCTTCCTGCACCTTCTGTACATATGTCTTCCATAACCTCAGCATAAGTTCCTCGTATCCTCATTCTGGTATTTTACTGATACTTGTAAATATGCCACAAATATGCACTTCTGGTTAGATACAAAAGACTTTTCATTGGCTTTGTACATGTACTTTGCACAGTGACAATAAAATTAAAGTTAATCTAATCTAAAACATTCCGACTGTAAACCATTTACCTCATTAAGCCAACGTAGCCGTTCTCTGTTAACGCAAACAGACGTGGCATCAGATGTTAGCATCCTCTGGGTGAATTTATTTGTTTCCATCTCTCGTTTTTCATTCATCTAATAAACTTCATATTTGCGGAGGAGAGTAAGCAGGGATTAAACTGGAGAGTGGAACTGGAGACAGGGATTCGTCGAGGGTGTGTTAGAAACAGAAACAGCGCTGGATCTCGGCCCGCGATTACATAAAAGCCACTTTGCTTGTAAGCATTCTCCAGTGCTAGCGTGACACGCGGTATTTATCACCCATTACGCAAACGCAACCGAGGCCCTGAGTGACACATGGCAATTGTTTCAAGCCCGCGTGTGCATTTTCACTCACTTCTGAGCGTCCTTCTAGCTTCACATGGTATAAACTTTTAAAGCTCGGTTCATTCGGACTGAAATCTGGATATGATTGAGTGACGCTTTAAATGAGGTGTGGCATGAACCTTGAGTCGGTATAAATAAAAATCTATGAATATGAAAAATCCAAACACACACACTGAACTAAAGCTAAAACTGAATCAGGTGTCGGAGAAACGCGCGGTTTAGCGTCTCCGCTCCAGCCGCGCTGCTGCGATTCATCTGTTATCGAAACAGCGGCGTGTGATCTGACGATCGATGGGCTACAGGGGTTTGTTTGACATCTTCTGCACCACATCTGGCCAGCGGTTTCTGGGGTCCTGCACAGCGAGGTTTATTAGCAACGGCTCATGCTCACATGTGTTTCTGTTTTGCGCCGTTTAGCAGGAGAAGAGAACAGCATCATCCGGACGCCACTTAGCCACGCGCAACAATGAGACCTTTCTGTGCGTCCTGATGCGCTTTAATGAGGAATGCGCACTGTGTGTGTGTGTGTGTGTGTGTGTGTGTTTGTTAAAAAGAGTCATCAATGATCTACAGTAGAGGAAATGATTTCCCAAAACAAGCCTGAATAATTAAGTAACTCTGCCAAGAGACAATAAACCGCAAAATTTACCTACTGAACTTTATAAAGCCCTAATGAAGCTCTGATACAGGACTTATAGAGCATTAATAAATAACACGATACTTATGAAACATTAATGAGGCACTGATAAAGTACTTATAAAGCACCAGTAAAGATAATATAGCACTAATGAATCTTTACTGAAGCACTAATAAAGTACTAATAAAACACTAATTAAGCACTAATGAAGCACTAACATAGAAGTAATAAAGCAGTAATGAAGCATTAATGAAACACTAATGAAGCACTAATAGAACACTAACGTAGCACTAATGAAGCACTACTAAAGCTCTAAAGAAGCAGAATGGAACACTAATTAAGCACTAATAAAGCCCCAATTAAGCACTAATAAAGCCCCAATTAAGCACTAATAAAGCCCCAATTAAGCACTAATAAAGCCCTAATGAAGCACAAATGGAGCACTAATATAACACTAATAAAATACTAATGAAGCATTAATAAAACACTATTAAAGCACTAATATAGCACTAATAAAGCACTAATGAAACACTAATGAAGCACTAATAAAACACTAATGAAATACCAATTAAGCACTAACAAAGTACTTGACATTAATTACAATACATTATACTTTAACATTAATGCAGAACTAATGCAGCACTAAGGAAGCAGTGGTAAAGAAGAAGTAATAAACCACCAATAAAGCTCTAATTAAGCAGTAATGAAGCACTATCTAATCAGTAGCAGTTCTTACCAAACGTTGTGTTAAACCGTGTTACGCAGTGTGTTACGCCGTTATCGCAGTAAGTGTGTGAGGTTTAGCCGAAGCTGTGCTGCTGTAATCAGGCGAGGCTGAGGAGATTTCACCATGCGTGTGGTTCATACTGATGATCGTCTCTCCCGTCTCTTACCTTCCTACGCACCTGCTGCTCTTTAGCCGAGTGGATTTTGACATGTTTGCGCAGGGAGCTGGGATCCGTGTAGCGCTTTGTGCAGCCGGGGATCTGACACGCGTACGGCTTCTAAAACACAATCACAGTCTCAACTTAACACACATTTAATAATAACGATAAAAAAAACCAGATCTAGTGAATATTTTTGTATATTATTTTTACAGTAAACACAATATTCCTCATTTGAAATTTGTAAAGAAATATAACATGAAGCAACAGAATCAAAAATCTTTTTCTGATCATTAGAAGACATTCGGAAAAAGTCGAGGTGGAAAAGGAAGCGGATTAAACATACCTTTCAGCTGAGACGTTACAGAAAGAAATGAGAGAAGAGGAAAAAGGAGAAGAAATATTTTAGTCAGATTGACAACTTTCATGCATTAATAATTAATCTTAAGAATGTGTTCTGTACAGAGATGGAAGGAGCCTCCAGTGTCAGTGTTTATGATGTACTGTATGCTATAATGCAGCTACGGGCTACACTTCCTACATCCCTAAATATGATCCTGAACTGGTACTGATCGATTGTAGAAAATCTGAGCAAGATCATCAGGATGTTCCTCAGCTCGTGAGAATGTTTAGGATTTTTGATAAAAGCTCAGAGCAGAAAATAAGGGCCTTATAGGTGGATCATCATTTCCATCTACAGTTCTTCTGGAATTTGACAGTGAATTATGACTATTAGTAATTGAGTGTAGAGTCTGAATATACAGTACTGTGCAAAAGTTTTGACACCTCCTCATTTCTGCACATTTTGCTTCCAGAGAGCCAGACCTTCTTGTATTTTTGATGCAGTCTTGAGGAACAGTTCACCAGGTTTCCTGAACTACCCTGTACCTGAGCAGTCTCAGGGGAATGTTTTGTGTTTGTTAAGCCACACAGTGACCTATGAATCATTTAGGCATGAAAAAGAAATCATCTAACTTAAAGCCTGACCCAGTGAGAAACAGGTGCAGATGATGACAGATGATCAGGCGGTGATTAGTAACTGCTGATGCTGAGTGGTTGGAACGGACGAGAGGGGAAATGAGCTCGCTGTTGAAGTTGTGACAGAAACAAATTTTTTCTTGTATCTTTAGACACTTTGCAGCCTATCACAGTAAAATATTTTTTCCAATTCCCTTCATTTAACTTCATTTAATTCAATATGAATGAAATTTTTAGAACGTACTACTGTACCAGCCATATTGGATAATCGAGAGATGATTCCCAAAAAACAAAGCGCTAACTAACTAGTCTGTGTGGCTGCGTTTTAAATTGATAAGTAGTCCATTAAGTAGAACACTTAAATAGAGAGCACGAAACTATTTGAGGCTCAGCTCTGGACTGTGCATATTTTTGCTAGCTCTGCTGGGATAGATGAGACGTTCTGCACCAGCTGGCTTTAAATATGAATAAGAAGGATGTTCAGTACAAGGGATCCCAGACAGGGCAGGACGGGGCAGGACGGGGTAACTTAGTGGTTAAGGTCACAGACTCAAGCCCTTGAACAAGCAACAACTCAACCCTTAAATACTCAGATGTAGGAAGAGTCCTGGGGTTTCGAACTTCTTCCACGTATGGATGATGGAGGCCACTGTGCTCATTGGGACCTTCAAAGCAGCAGAAATTCTTTTTGTAACCTTCCCCAGATTTGTACCTCGAGACAATCCTGTCTCGGAGGTCTACAGACAATTCCTTTGACTTCATGCTTGGTTTGTGCTCTGACATGAACTGTCACCTGTGGGACCTGATATAGACAGGTGTGTGTCTTTCCAAATCATGTCCAATCAACTGAATTTACCACAGGTGGACTCCAATTAAGCTACAGAAACATCTCAAAGAGAAACAAGATGCGCCTGAGCTCAATTTCGAGCTTCATGAGAAAGACTGTGAATACTTATGTACATGTGCTTTCTCAATTTTTTTTGTTTTAATAAATTTGCAAAAATCTCAAGTAAACTTTTTCTATGTTGTCATTATGTGGTGTTGTGTGTAGAATTCTGAGGGAAAAAAATGAATTTAATCCATTTTAGAATAAGGCTGTGACATAACAAAATGTGGAAAAAGTGAGTGAATACTTTCCGGATGCACTGTATAATCGAGGTATAATTGAGACCGCTGTGGGTAAAAGCGTAAGTCACTCTGGATAACGAAGCCAATGAAGGAACATGAGTTGACTTTCATACAGTCCAAATAACCAAAATGATATGTAGCAAGCCTTGACAATCTGTAGAGGGTTTGAGAGAAATATTAGCAGTTCTTGACAAGTCTTGACAGTTGACAGGAAATTGTGAGTTGTCTGAGATTAGTGTGGGTAAGTGATGTTAAAGTGATTCATGGGTACAGTTGTACCTCAGCACACGAATGCCCCGCCTTGAGAGTTTTAGCCTTATGAACTAACATTTCCAGCATAGGAGCGACTGAGCCTGCCGCGCGTACTTCCGGTAGCTAATATGTCCAGAAACTGATGAAAACTTATTTGCGTCAGTGGAAAGCCAAGCGATGTGAGTTTACTTTTCTTTTTTTTTTTTTTAGGTTTTTTGGCATTTTGACATTTTAAAAACACGGCACCATGGGGTCCCAAGAATGTTATCATTCAGTTTGGTTTTTAAAGCAGTCGGCGCCAAAAGGAATCATGAATTAAAGTTTATTTATGTCTATTTATTTCATATTTTACTTCATTTACATGTCTTTTATAAATGTTTTGATTGTTTTTATATGCAAAAATATGATTATAGTGTTGGAAATTAGCAATATTGCTAATATTTTTGGGTGCTGGAACGGATTATCTGCATTTATATTATTTCCTATGGGACAATGTGTTTCACCTTAAGAACTCGCCTCCGAAACGGATTAAATTCATATGCCGATGTATCGCTGTACGTCGTAACATTTTACAGCTAATGTGTAGCCAATTAATAGGAGATTAAAGCATGTGATGTCACCGAATCGAGTGAACAAGAACTGTCGAGAAGTTCATCGGACGATACAGCGCACTCGCACAATGCATTCAGGAATGTCGGTTTGTGCACGAGATTAGCATTAGGATCATTAAACTCACAAATATTTCAAAAACATACATATATTTCATGGGCTTCAGGGTGAAGTCGAACTAGAAGACTTTCTCTTCAAGAAACAGCAGTTATACAGTAACAGTAATCGTGCTAGTGAGTCCTGGTGAAAAATGAATCCAGGTGTAGATCGTGGACTTGAGCTGATGAAGATTATTAACTTGACGCGAGGTTCAGCGTGGAACGAGGAGAACCGCGGTCACACACCGTTAGAGCGCACGCACCGTTAGCAAGAGATACGGCATATAGAACACACAGAAGGACAGAAAGAGAGAGAGAGAGAGAGAGAGAGAGACGAGTGGAGGGATGGAGACAGCGCTGTATTGTGTCCCTCACTGAAAGCTGGAGAAAGATCTCTGTTAGCTACTGCACGCTGCTACGGCTAATCAGCCGAGTCCATGAGCTCCGTCTCATCTACATCGAAAAACTCCCGGCTCTAATGGACCTCCATCCATCCCTCACACTGTAACTGTAGTGTGGAGTGTATGAGGTCATGAGGGAACACACACACGCGCGTGAGAGAGGACTTACGGTGTCCAGGTGTGTGCGCTGGTGCTTGGCACGGTCGCTGGAGTTGCTGAAGGCTTTCTGACAGCCGGGGTGCTGACACAGGTACGGCTTCTCACCTGTGTGACTGCGCAAGTGGATCTTCAGGTTCTCCAAGCGAGAGAACGCTTTATTACAGCCCTCGAACTGCAGAGAGAGAGAGAGAGAGAGAGAGAGAGAAACAAAACAAAAGACAGGGCAAGAGGAAGACACAAAGAAAGAAATAAGAAATAAGTAAAAATAAATGAATAACAAAAAAAGAGGCAAACAGCAAGAAAGAAAGGAAGAAACAAAAAAAACAGAATTAAATAGAATGACAGGGAGAGTAAACAGGGTGAGACAGAGGGAGTGAGACATGTAGAGAAACAGAGGAAGAGAGAGAAAGACAAGAGACAGAAGACAGAAAGAACATGAGATAGATGGAAAATAAACAAAAGGGAAAGAGGAAGTGAGACAGAGTGAGACAGACAGAGGAAAGACAAGGGAAACAGAGAGAGGGGGACAGTATCAGTGTGAGTAAAGAAAGAAAGAAAGAAAGTTCAAACAATAAACAAGAAAGAAAGTAACAAGACAGGTAAAATATAGTGTTTGTATGATGAAAAAAAAGAAAAAAATGGTAAACAGTAAGAAAGAAAGAAAGTAACAAGAAAAAACAGAAAGACAGGGAGAGTAAACGGTATGAGACAAAGGGAGTGAGACATGTAGACAAACAGAAAAAGAGACATGGAGAGAGAAAGACGGAAGGAAGGAAGGAAAGAAAGAAAGAAAGAAAGAAAGAAGTAAAAAATTAAGAGACAAAAAAAGCAAGTTAGACGGGTGAATCAAGGCCAGAACAGAAGAAGAGAGACACAGGAAGAAACACAGAGAGTGAGACAAGCAGTGAGACAGAGAGAGAAAGACAGGATGATAAAAAACAAACCGAAAGAGAAACAGAGTGAGACAGAAATATTTAGATAGAAAGAGTAAGACAGGGGAAGTCAGACAGAGGAAGAGAGACAGGGAGATAGTATGAGACAGAGGGGGGGAGAGAGAGAGACAGGTATAAACAGTTTGTTAGTGCACTTAACACTTTTGTAAATTCGCTTATTATTCACACACACACACACACACACACACACACACACACACACACACACACACACAATGCAGTGTATTAAGAGCTTCCTGTCCAATCACTTAGCGGACACTCTATCCCCAAGCTCCGCCCCCTCGTCCCCTCGGCGCACCAATCAGAGTGCAGGAGCGCGGCTCCGCTTTCACTGAAGGAGAGAGAGCTCTCTATTCCTCATCCACTCACTCACTATTGAGACACAGCCATTTAATACACACTGAAACTCTATACACACACAGACACACACAAACACACAGACAGACACACACACAGAAGGCAGATTGAGTGGCTCTTCATTGTATCCCTAGTTAGAGTGTATGTCTTGTTCATGTTTGTATCAATTACATTAACGCACATGATACATACATTAGAGCGGTTATCGTCGTGGAAACGCAGTCGCTAAGCAACTGTGAAATAGTAGCTCACTAATGACTGAGGCTAAAGGTTTAGCTATAGCGCTATAACAACTAGCAAACACGGCTACTCGTTTTAATTCAGCTTAAGATCTTTATTAGTTTCATTAACATTTCTATCACAACAAGAAAGAAAAAAACAACACACACACACACGCACACCACGGTCAGGCTTTCAAGACTTTTTTAAGTGTGTGTTTATTACGCTTATAAACCTAGCATGAAGGCTAATCTAAACACTGTGTTAATTTTAATCCGTTTTAGCCAGCCAATTGTAAACACGATCGCTAATCATGTGACATCAGCGCTAGCATTTTTTTCATTCCTTCTGCTAATTACACAATGGAAATAATGTAGCAACATGAGCTAAGCTAATCAGCAACTTTATTATATCATATTATCACACTAACTTTATCTAGATAGCTTAGCTAACATTAGCTCTCTAGCTTCCTAACTACTGTATGCTAGCTGGCTAATCATTTCCTTCTGATCTAAATATTTTCCATGCTACATTTAATAAGCGGTGTGTTATAAATGTTAAGATAATTATATTAAGAACGTTTATAAAAAAGTTTTTTTTAGCAATATTTGATTTTTGAGTGAATTTCAAACACAATGCTAGCATTTTTTTCGTTAATAAGGCGGAAAAAAATCTTTCTTGCTTAGCGTGTTTATGGTGTAATTTCAGTCATAGATTTATATACATGTACAGCGGAGCCTCAGCATACGAATTTAACTTGTTCTGGAGGCGAGTTTATAAGGCGAAAATATGTATTGCAAATAATATTACAAAATTTCAATTCTTAAGATGAAAAAAAGTTTCAGACATCTTTGATGTCCTTTGTTTCCATGGATACTGCACATTTACCTCATGCTACATCCCTGGGAAAATCATTAACCTTTACTATAAGCATATACATTATTAGTGATGAATCTCAAAGATCCTTGCTGTATAAAGTGCACTAAATAATTGTGATCCTCCCTTTCTCCCTGTTCGTATATAAGTGCACTACAGAGGGACTGAAACAATGATTTAACCTGTATACAAGCTACTAAACCCACATCATGGCTCCTAGTTAAACATCTTTTATATATA
>JAOVVA010000032.1:15878174-15892663 GCA_028565275.1 Leiocassis micropogon
ATATGCATAAGATGTTTAACTAGAAGCCATGATGTGGACAGACTTTAACACACTATGGCCCTAAGTGCACTATATAAGAGTCTTGCCCTACAGTATGTAGTGTACCTACAGTATATAGAGGAACCACACGTAGCCGTCCATTTGGAATTTAGTGTTACATGATAGAGCACCAAATACTGTCTTAGACTAACGTCCACAGTATAAAATATATAAATTATAGTCTTCTCCTCCCTACATAGTGCCCTAGATGTCCAGTAGGGAGCTGACTGAGACTTCACAGGGTTATGAAAAACATTTAGTAAGCGGTAATAGCAATAAAATCCCTCGCCGTGTTTATCTCCTGTCTCTGAAAGCCCAAGAAGGCAGGGATGACCTCTCCGAGTGGACGACAGCGAGGCGTATTTGGCGGCGTTCCCTCCACGGTCAGCCCTCACGGCGTTCAATAAACATTTCGAGTGACATTCGGGTCCAAGCAGATTAACGGCTGCACAGGCACCGAGTCGAACCGCGGAAATGAGACACGACCGATTCGGAGATGTCCTGATGGGCTCAGTGTGGACACCAAGTGGAAGAATAACATGGTGTCTGGAACACACTGTCGAGGGGAGGAGGGAAGGGTGCTTAGGTACTTTTGCACACTACATAGTGTGCAAAAGACAGGGTAGGGCATGACATCATGGCTTATAAACTCTAAATGTGAGTTAATTGTGAAGCAGTTAATTTTTATATGCATAAATATGATTATAGTGTTGGGAATTAGTAATATTTATAATATTTTTACATTTTATAATCTAGTCTAACTAGAACCATTTTCTATAAGCCAAGAACCACTGTGACTCCTTAGAACCTAGAACCTCCAGCAGAGTTTAATATTTAGCTTCTTGGATCTCAGTTAGAAATAGTTTTCTTGAAGTGATGGACTGACCCATAAAGGGTTCGTAGCATCCTGTAAAGATTCTGTTTCATAACCGGGAACCCAGATCTGATAAAAGCACCCACTTGTAGTGTATTTATATATAAAGATTGCCAAGACAAACTGGTTCTACATGGAAACCTTTCCAAGAGGAAAACCAAGAGGGTTAACACTTGACATAGAACCTTTGAACGTCCCTCAGACAGACAAAGCAAATAAGGTTTATTAATATTTAATTGATTAATAATTTAAATCTTTTAAAGCTTTTGACACCTTCAGGGTCTTTGTGGAATGGTTAAGGGTTCCTCTAAAAAGATAAAACCTAAGAAGGAATGAATGGTTCAAGGAATGGTTCTTTAAAGGTTCTAATTGTTCTGAGCTTAGAAAAAAAGCTCTTTCCATACCTCAAGGGATCAAGATTTTTGAAGAATAATGCTGTTAAAGCAATCCATCATACTCTCTTTGTGTAAAAGTGTTCTTTGGTTCACACCTCTAGAGAAACCCTTTAAAGTTACACAAAGACATTGAAAGTCTCAAAAGGTTTAGAACATTTATGTGTTCCTCTAGCGGTGTGAACTCAAGAACCCATCATGAGCCTTTTTATTACGGTGTTAAGCCTGTAAATCATGGCCCAGTTAAACCCAGCAGAGTGCGTTGGAGAGATCGGTACTTCCTTCCTACAGTATGTGGTGATTTTGGACGGTTCCCACACAGTTCCCATTACTCTGAGAACCCAGGTTTATGTGAACACTGCTGAAACCCTCAGGCTGTCAGGAGCATTAAATCTGTTATTAGGTGTAATTATTTAAAGCTGAAGTGCGAACAGACTTCTAACGAGTTCCTCACGAGTTCCTGTGACACTGAAATTGGATGTTTTCTCCGACACGGTTCATGTTGTTCGTTGTCTCGCTGATCAGAACGGCGTATAAACGCTTATTAATATGAACTCAGGGTTCCTGCTGCTGAATGACAAGAGTGAGGATTTTCCAGGGAAGACCAGACCTGGGAGAAACATGTGACTTTAATCGGCCGTGTTCCAAATGCCCTGGAGCGAGGGGCAGAGCAGAGCGGCGCAAATGGATGAAATTATATCCATATGAATCAGTGAGACAGCTAAGGGGAGACAGGTTTCCTCGTGCGCTTCGTCAGGGCGCTAAATTAAAGCCAGCTTAGCCCTGAAACATTCCCATTACATAGTTTACACGTATCGTTTCCACATCCACAACGTCTGCACTTTTAACAGCCAGCTTCATCTGCTGCAAATCGCAAACCTAATTTCAATTTAAGTCACGAAATCGGGGTCTCGTTTATCTCTCGTCTGGAAACAAGCCAAGAAATTCCTGCGTTCTTTCTTTTTCTTGTTTTTTTTTAAGGAATTTGTTTTTTATTTCCTCATATTTCTGTTTTTTCTTTTTCTCTTTTTAAGACTTGAGATCGATCCCTGATTAACACACGCTGCGATGTGAACAAACCTGTCGTCCAGATGCAAACAAACACCTTCAGGAACAAAGCTAAAATTTCCCGAACGTGTCAGAGTCGTTTGTTTCCGAGACGTTGGATCTGAAGAGAACCACAACAGGAAGTGAACTGTGAAGATTTCCTCAAGGATCTTGTGCACTCATCACCTGGTCACTAACTCTAACCTTCTCACTAACACTAGCATCAGAATCCAGGGGTTGACCTCCGGTTCTGAAGAGTGAGTCCAATGCGGACGTACCAAAAGGAGCAATTCCTGTTGTTCATTTAAAAAAAAAGAACAACAATAGAAAAGCCATGTACAGCGGCTCTGATAAACAACACAGCGACAGTGACAACCAATAATTATTACTGCAAACAATAATAACATGACTATAACCAGTAATGAACGTGACCATGATAACGACATGTCAAAGGTGTCGACGTCGATGACGACTAACATGACTTAAATATGGACATGATGGAGGCGATGACGCCTGATGACTAAATGCCCAACTTTACCACTGAAATGACATTTTACCTCCTGATACAAAAACGGTTCCGGTCTCCATCACTAGATTTCCCATTCATGACGCCTGTCCTGTGACATCACTGAGGGTTTGTCCAGTTCTTTTTATACAGTTTGTGGTAGGAATTGATCAACTTGTTCTCTGAACGGAGAATCCAAAACTTGATGCTTAAACATTTGATGCTTTATTTAATTTTTTTTTTTTTTCGGAAGGATCCAGATGTGGTGTTAATCAATACGTTGGTGGTAAAAAGATTTCTTCATTTTGTTTTGTACAATGATCCGACAAATATAAGGAACACATTTCCTTTATGGTGCACTTAATTTCCCCCGAGCAACCCAATGATGTACCGAACGAGCACCAACACCTAAACCTCTTCTGCTCCTCTCTGCTCCACTACCTGGGGTTTAGAACTCATCACATGATCCTTGCGCACCTATAGCTAAGCTTTCTGTAGGACGCTGAGGGGACGAGCGCCGGCGTCACCGGATCTGTTTACTGCCCAAGTTCTGACACTGATGACAGACGGAACGTAAAGTCCATCACTGCATCGTCTCATCTGAACATTTCTAACGGCTAATTATAGAGGAGGAGAGAGGGAAAGAGAGAAGGAGTGGACACAGCATTAATTATCTACTCACTTAGGGAACATGAGGAGAGAGAGAGAGAGAGAGAGAGAGAGAGAGAGACAGAGAGAGAGATACAATGTAAGCATGAGGGAGACAGAAAGGATGAGAAAGAAAGCAAAAGAGATAAAAGTATAAAAATGGAGAGAGAGAAAAAACTAGAGACAAAAGCAAAATAAATCCAGAGAGAGAAAAAGATCACTGATAATAGAGGGAAAGCAGCGAGCAGAAGAGAAAAGATCACACATGAGAGAGAGAAATAGAGAGAGACAAAAAGGATCACTGATGAGGGTGAAACGAAGAGGGACTGAGCAAGATAAAGAGAGAGACATAAGGAGAGAGGGATGGGGAAATATGGAGAAACAGAAGAGAATGAGGAAGAGAGAAAGACTGACAGTGGATAGAAAAACAGACAGAAACAAAGAGAGAGAGTGAAATAAAAAGAGACAAATCGAAGAAAGGGACAGAAAGAGAGAAAGAAATCAAGAGAGACAGAAAAGTTCACTGATGAGGGAGAGAAATAAGACATGAAATAAAGAAAAAGAGGCAAAATCAATCACTGATAAAAGAGAGAAAGATCATTAATGAGAAATAGAGATATAAGGAAGGAGTGATCATGAAAAAATAGGGAGAGTGAGAAAGAGAAGGAATATGGAAACAGACAGAAACAGAGACAAAACAGAAAGGGACAAGAAGAGAGACAGAAAGATGCTCTGCTGATTTCTCTCCTTTCTACATGTTGCGTAATTTCATATTTATTTCAAAGTCAGGAACTGCAACAAGCGCTTATTAAACAGAGGCCAACTGGGGCAGCAATCCCACTGCCCCATGCTCAGGGGGAGAAGCTGAGGGCGGGACAGGTGATGCCTTGCTAATGCACGAATACTGCTTCAGTATCTTTTTTGGCTCGGTATCATCTGTCTTTTCTATCTCTGGTCATTAAATGTAATATTTAATATTAACTATTATAATTTTGCCAAACATTTAGTCCAAAATATGAACCAGTGGTGCTGTAACTGTACTGGGACTCGATCCCACATCCTTCTGATCGCAGAAGCGTAACTGTTGACTCAGATATCTCCACAGCACTAAAACAGAACCGGCTTGAGGAATGACGCCGCTGGTCCAGGGGGTGGGGTGGGGGAAGGGGGGGTGTAGAGGGGGGGGGGACTGAAACGGATAAGCATGCCCTGCTGTGTCTCATATTCATGAAGGATCTGAGCTGGAGTCTCTCACTGCGCACTTGTTTGCTTAAGCGGTAACGTGAGTGCGATAGTGCAGATCGCCCACGCATCACTGAAACGCTTTCTCAACAATCCTAAATTGACTTTTCCATCTGCGTGTTAAACACAGCGTGACCGCGTCCCACCCCTGCATCTGCAACTAAATATCATCACACACACGACTCGAAATGACTCAACGCCAGTCTGACTCATCATCTCTGACTCCGCTTCGCATAAATGTAGAGAACAGAACAAACATCAAAGCTGACATCATGTGATCCATGACATCATGCCTCCAGTGATGCATCATTACCTCTGATAACCTCGAGTGCATCAGTGCTCTGGTGCTTAAGTTCTGCAGATTTAACAGAACAACAGAACAACAGCAGAAAAGCGTGACATGCCGTGTGGAGTGGCTCTTACAGCGGCTCTGATAAACATCACAGCAACAGAGATGGACAGTGTGACCAAGATAATAAACCGTGACCATGATATGGACATGATGTCAAAGGTGTCAGCCACAACAGTGATGATGTTAATATCACGGAAATGGTGATTATGACCAACGTGATGGCGATGATGACTAAAATGACTGTAATGAGGACCAACATGATGAAGGTGACACCTAACATGACGACGATTATGGCTAACATAATGGCAATGATGGCTAACATCATTTTAATGAGGATTAACATGACGAAGATGACGACTAACATGACAGGAATGACGATTAACATGATGGTGATTTTGATGATGACTAACATGATGGCAATGGCGACCAATATGACGAAGATGACACCTAACATGACGGCGATGACGGCTAACATGATGGTGATGACAATTAACATGACTTTAATGTGGTCTAACATGACGAAGATGACGACTAACATGACGGCAATGACAATTACCATTACAGCGATGATGACTAACTTGACTTTAATGAGGACTTTAATGGCGATGACGACTAACATCATGCTGATGATGACTAACATGACGATGATGACAATTAACATGATGGTAATTATGATTAATATGACAGCAATGATGATGCTCTTATATGGACATTTTGCCTACATACTGTAAACATATACATAATCAATGAATTACATACACTCAGTGTCAGACATGCTCTTTCTGCAACACACGCACACGAACACACACACACACACACACACCTCCCAAGCTACCAAATTCAGAACATAACGTAGGTCTTTGTTGTGTTTGTTTATTAGCGGGTGACAGAGTAAATTAATCTGGACAGTGTGTTTGCACATTATGGTGTGTGTGTGTGTGTGTGTGTGTGTGTATATATATATGCTGAGTGTTTGTGGAAAAGCTGGATGTGATACAGAAGGTGCCATTTACTAAAGACACGATTCAGATGGACTCTTGGGCTGTAAACCAAAACAGGCTCCGGCCCTTTTAGGACAGGAATCTGCTTAGCCCCGCCTTTTTTAAGTGTTTAAATAATGGGGCGGAGTCAATTTAAGACAAGGTTCATTCATTATTACAATATTATTACTATCAGTTCGCCTCATGGCCAGCAGAGGGCTCTACAAGTACAACAGACTGCACCTTTAATCGCTTTTGTTATTATAAAACAATAAGTTTATTATTTAATCAGCGGTCTGACAAAACCATCCTGTCAAGTTTTACACATTTCATAAACACCTCCACTAATCCGCAACACAGCTGGTGTGTGCTCTCAATACTGCAGCCGGTGTTTGGGTTCGGACTGTGTGAGCAAAAACCAAAAGAGAAAAATGAGAGGAAAAGAGTGTGTGTGTAACAATGCTGGGAATTCTGCATCCTGGAGTGAGATGAATCTAAAACCACAGAACTAGAGAGAGAGAGAGAGAAGGAGAGAGAGAGAGGGAGAGGGAGAGAGAGAGAAGGAGAGAGAGAAAGTGAGAGAGGAGAGAGAGAGAGGAGAGAAGGAGAGGAGAGAGAGAGAGAGAAGGAGAGAAAGAGAGAGAGAGATAGGAGAGAGAGAAAGAGAGAGAGAGATAGAGAGAAAGAGAGAGAGAGCGAGAGAGAGAGAAGGAGAGAGATAGAGAGAGAGAGAGAGAAGGAGAGAGAGCGAGAGAGAGAGACAGAGAGAGACAGAAAGAGAGAGAGGGAGAAAGAGAGAGAGAAAGAGGGAGAGAGAGAGAGGAGAGAGAAGGAGAAAGAAAGATGGAAATAGAGCAAAGAGAAGATGTAGAAAGAGTAAGAGGGAGAGGGTTGGGGGTATACAAGTGAGGCGTGTCTGGAAAGAAGCAAGTGGATTGGAGGCTGCAAATTTCTCACACACACACACACACACACACACACACATACACACACACACACACGGCTGTCTTGCCCCTATTCCTTGCAAAACTCTACACATCTACACTGTGTCCTCTGTAATGTTTTCTGTAAAGAACAAACCCTGTGTGTTGTGTCATTACGGGAAAATAATCCACACAGTTTACAGCGTTACTGCCACCACATACTGTAGATGTTGATTATTTTCCTGTTTCTGCAAGTCCCCAAGTGTTTAACTCCTCCTACGCCACAGCGGTTTGTGCGCGCTGTTTTGAAAAGTCTAAATTTTTTTCCATTTAATGATGCGGATCACCCGAAGTTCTGGGCTTAGTGACTGTCACACGGCGCTGACACTGGAGACTCCTTCCGTACGCACTGCGTTCGCTGTACGCGCCCCTGTGAATGATCTGTTGCTATAGAAACGATAACATACCAGAGCGAGCGCATTGATATAAACCTGCACTCCTGTCAGAGCTGCCGTTATGGAGAACTCATCAACACCACGCTACGGTATCTTATTATACACAGCATGCGTCATGGGCTCGGTAGCAGCGAGCTGTAAAATTACACGTTCTAAGACACATTTCCAACTGCACGTGTCAAAAAAGTGGCGCTAATCCACATGCTAGCTGTTATTAGCTGTGTAAATATTGACGTGACGAGCCTTGACGTCGCTCTATTAAAGTCCATTATCGGCTCAGCCGGTCGAGACGTATCCGTTCGTCCCTGTGGTGTAAGACGGGGCTGAATGAGGGTCATTAGCGGGAGGCGAAGTCTCTCAGCACATGCAGCTCTCGGGCATCTGCTGGGAATCTGGATTTAAAACCTTTTGAAACGGTGAGGCCCGGTGCGGAGCGGGTAACACGATAAGGCTCGATGTTGTCGAGGTTAAACCGATTAAAGCTTGGATTCGGGTCCAGTTCTGACACAATGCGCGAACATCGTAGACTTACGGTCTCCGTGACGACGTTTGCGTGTCGGTTGTAAGCGCTGGGGAAATTAGTGGTTCCTAGCGGCGCGGTCAAATCTGATTAGCGTAAGAGCAAAAATATGCTCTGTGCTAAATTTAATTATTCATTAATGAATTAAATAATAATAATAATAATAATAATAATAATGATAATGATAATGATAATGCTACGCTAAAAGCAGAGATTCTTACGGTGATCAGGGAGATGTTAAGACTAAACTAAAAAAAAAAATGTGATAGCGAGAAAAAGCGGAGAGGATAAGGGAAAAGAGAGACTGGATTACATTAGCGTCCTGATTGACTGGAAAGGTTTTACGACGCGACAGAATCTTGGCCCGGCATCTTCCGACCAGGAAAAACAAGCGTGAGGCATCCGCGAGACCTGGGACACCGAGCCAAGACGTCAGTCTCCTGATGAAGTGCGCTAACACACACACAGACACGCCCCTCAGCCCTTCACATGTGGACCGCGTTACGCGTTTTTATAACGAACGAACGGAGCGTTTAGTTCAAGTTTAGGAAATATACAAGTTTAGGAAAATTTTAATGAAATCAATTATTTAATTTAAAAACACAAAAAAACAGGAAGAGACAATTTAATGGGTCCCAGACATGAAGAGAGAAATTAAAAATAATCAACACACAACACACACATGCTAGCTCTTATTAGCGGAGGAAACAGGAAGCAATCACCGGGAATATGAAATAGAGAACACGTGCTCGAGTAAATATTAGTGAATAATTAGCAGTAATAGCAACGCACACAGAATATTATGCTAAAGGTTATTGAGAGCAGAAAAATACAACGCACTAATAGTAATTAGCTTGCTAACTATTGCTGTTATTACCGAAAAATGTTACTGCTGTTACCGTTTCCATAGTAACGGCTCATTCCAGGGACGTGTACTGCAGTGGAACAACGTAACATGTGATAAAACGTACAGCGTATCGCGTTTTTATTGATAAAAACTGCTCTTAGAGCTGCTGCAGGAAGATCGGCCGTAACTCGCCTTCCTCACACTGAGTGTTTTATTTCCTGCAGCAGTGCGGCCAGAACAAACATCGTCTACAGGAGTGTGTAACAACGTTGTGACCAACAGGTAGCCAGCGCTAACTGAAACACGGCCGTCGCTAAGCGGAGCGGACAGCCCGGGGATGTCAGCGTCCCGTTCTGGTAAGAACTCATTAACATCAACGTGACGGCGCGGCCCAGACGGATCGGCTTTCTGCAGGCGCTCGCGGGGTAAAAGTCGCCTCATGCGAGGTCTGCTTGTTTAATTAGCTAATGGCGCTCGGCGTTTCATCTTGCGCTAGCTGTGTTGAGTGCTCACAGAAAAGCCTCTCTGCAGCTCTGAAAGCGAGAGCGCTGGCAGCGTGCGAGAGGCTCGGGCCGCCTCAAACGCCAAAACTCACTCTAATAAATCTTTCACACTAAAAAGAAAAAAAGAAAAGAGGAAATTCCATGATGTACGCGCGATTGCAGCAGCTTCCCTCCGCCAAGTTTCCTTCGAGTTCAACGGCCGAGTGTGTGAAGGAGTGAAGGAGTGAAAGAAAATGAACAAGTTAAATAATGTGAGACTAAAACGGTAAGAGAGTGAAAATGTGTACAGAAGTTAAAGGGTAAAAAGTGGAAGAGTTAAAGTAAAAGATGTAACAGCAACAAACGAGTGAAACTAAAAGAGTGAAATAATGAAGGAGTGAGGCGTTGGCGAAGTGAAAGTGTGACGCAGCAGATAACCGACGGATCTTTAAACCCACATCAGTGGACTCAGAGCGAGTGTTTAACGCCGCGCCGCGAGCGATCCCGCTGAACTCGGGCTGACGAGTGACACGACCCGGAGCGGCCTCGTCTTTTACCCAGGAGCCATTAGTTTTTCCGTCTGCGTGCCAGAGCGCTGGGTTTATGGCGTCGTCACGCTGAGTCACGCTGCCTCGGCCTTCTGGAAGCGCTCTGACTCGGGATTACGAGGCGGCTTTCTCTCATGGGAATAACAGGAACCATGATGGGGCAGGAAGAGCAAATGACATAAAACAGATTTATAAAGAATTACTAACGCGCTGCTAACACGTCCAGAGATTACGACACCTCGGGCTAATTTAATAAAGCCGCCATATTGCGTTACTCCCAAGCGTCGCTGCGCGGCCTCGTGGATGTTTACACAACTTTATAACTTTTTTATATTCTTTTTTTTTCTTGCTTCACTTCAAGTCCTTGGTTTTTTCTCTTTAATAAAGTCGTCATCATTAGCGGTTGGCTGAGTGACTGTTTCCTTAAAACAGATGGGATTTCTTTCCCATAAAAACGTCCGCTCGTTAGCCAGTGTCACATGACGCCACCTCGTTAATGATGTCATGACCAGGTGGCTCAAATGGACACTCGAAAAAAACCCAAAAAAAACAAAAAACAAAACAGGGAACTCGATTTCCCCGAAAGCCTCAAACTCCACAGAAAAGAAGAAAAAAAACACCCGAAGGGAAAAATCACACACTGTTTTACAGACGACTAAAAAAAACGCTCACCTTCTTTTTTATGTTCCAGCTTACGGGAAAATCACAACCTCGTAACACACGTGAGATTTATTTTATTAAGTTTTGGGTTCATAATTAAGCGTCTCTCTGCTCCACACGCAGACGTTCTGACCTGTTTTTATTTTCTTCTCACACATCTCAGGTTTTATACTTTTTATAAGAAATCTAGTAAAATAAATTTGATGTATCAGTTTGATACACAAGAACATAAAATTCTTCTAATAATAATAACAACAAACCTGCACCTGACAGGTAGGAATCTATAAGATAAATACATTTCTAATTATGTTTATTACATCTGAATTCCTGAAACGTCATGCTGAATGTGACTCGGGCCGTCTCACTGGAGACAATTTAAACCTGGAACTTGTAGACGCGAAGACGAGAACAGATCTGTGATATTAAAACTGATCTCAGAACTGTCTAACATTACAGCGTCTCTGAGTTCAGACTGTCCAAACAGAGGCGTCCTGCGTGAAACTGAGGAAGAACAGCGCCCCTAGTGACCGGTACCGCTACTGTCCTCAGTAAGTCATTAATTGCTAGGAATCGAATAAACCAATTTGTGCATTTGTGTATAAATATATATCTTCTCATTTTTAATGTTTTAATGTTTTAACTCACACGTTGCCAGGCGGCTCGGCGTCCTGTGTCCTCGGACTGAATTATTTCCTGAGTTCGAATCTGAAAACGAATTAATATTGAATCGGGATATTTATTTAATCCTGATACTTATAGAATACTAATGGAATCCACACACAGGTATCGTGATGACATCGTATCAGCAGGACCCTCCTGTTTCCCATCGCTGTGTTTCTGGTATAAACTTTGTTCTAGAACTTTGTTTTGTACTGTATCTGACTGTTGACACAGATATCAGGACATTCATTGCGGACTTTGCACAATCATCTGCAGAATAACAATCATGAACAATCATTTGCACAAATCACTGAAGCTTTGCACACATGCTTTTTTTTCCCTCAAACATATTGCAGACTTTTTTAATATTTTTATTTATATATTCTCATATATATCTCATATATCTCATATTTTCCTTATTCTGCTTTAAATTCTATGTTTAATATATATATATATATATAATTTTATATCTATTCTTTTTATATCCATTTTTATTTCATTTTATTCTATTCTAGGTTTATGTTTATTTTTTTCGTGTCATTCATTGAGGAACAGCAAAGAAAGATTCTCATTTTACGGAGGTACATTAAACATGTATGTAACATGTTTCTTTACTGTGCACATGACAATAAAACCTGAAACTTGAAAACTTTTTTACTAGTTTTTACTTGCTCCCATCGCATTGTTTTAAACTCATTTGAACATTTTGTTTAACAAACTTTTACCTGCATGTGAATTTAATTAAAACTAAATGAAATCTGAAATGAATGAACTACATTTGAAACAATCTGATCATTATAATTTATGCATATTTCCTTAAATTTTTCTAATTTATTTCCATAAATGTTAAAAGCGCTATACAAATAAAATTGAATAGAATTGAATTTAGTCACAAAAAAAAAAAAAACTTTCTGGTTTCCAAACATTAGTGTTCCAGGACAAAAGTAACTGTTACAGAAGATTATTTATATGCCAGAAAAGAGAGCAGCATATTACGTAAGAGAGCAGTGTACACACGAAAAATATAATGAAAGCTCCTGGGGCTTTTTATGCAAAAAAAAATAAGAAGCAGGTCCAACACTTGGAGTCCTCAGAAGAACCGTGGCTCGTTCAGCGGGACGCTCAGTAGGACACAGTGGCTGCAGTACTACGTAAAAGTCTCACGCGGGTTTTTTTTTTTTTTTTGCATTTTGTGTAAGATTTAGTGAAGACATATTGTAGCACCGCGGGTCACAAGAATGTTAGCAAGAAGAAAAGAGAGCCGCTTTCAGTTTGGTTTTTAAAGCAGCCGGTGCCAAGAGGAATCATAAATTAAGGTTAAGTGAGGTTTATTAATGTCTATTTATTTCATATTCTATTTCATTTACATGTCTTTTCTAAATTCTATTATTATAGTGTTGGAAATTGGTAATATTGGTAATATTTTTGGGTGGCTGGAACGGATTATCTGTATTTACATTATTTCCTATGGGACAATGCGTTTCACAATACGGAATTTCTTCTTAAGAACTCGCCTCTGGCGATTTAATTCGTATGCTGAGGTTCCACTGTACTTTGAAAAAAAAAACACTATAAAGAGGAGTAAAGAGTAATTGCTGAAACAAAGTCAATAACTAATTTGACGATGCTTTGCTTAAAAATTAGTCTCAGGTACAATTTGTGCAGTTTTATAAAGAAAATAGCCACAAAGTTTTACTGAGCGTCCTGCAGGACCAGTCGCAGTTCTTCGGAGGACTTTCACTGTCGGACCTGCTTCATTTGTTGCATGAAAATCCTGCAGCTTTCATTTATATATAAATGTTCTAATAATTAATTCATTATTATTAATAATAAATAAAGAAATATAAAACAGAATCATCTTGAATTCCTCATTTCCTTGATACACAGTTTGTCCCAACGATATAAAACAACTGAAAGCAGATTTAAATCTTTAAAGGAGCCGTTTGTCTTTTTTACGCCCTCTGCTGCCTACACCTGGAATTACCTCAAACCCCTGACACCCTGTTAAACAAAGCATGCAGCGTTACGTTTACATTACAGCCTTTGGCAGACGCGACTTACATCTTTATCTGTTTATATATCTGAGCAGTTGAGGGTTAAGGGTCTCGCTCAAGAGCCCAACAGTGGCAACTCAGTGGTGGGGTTTGAACCTGAGACCTTCCGATCACTAGTCCAACCCTTAACCAACAAGCTACCCCTGCCCTGTCATTATTAGCTTTTTAAATAAACATGCTGGGGGGGGGGGGCAACTTGCATCTATTACATCTATTTCATCTTGTGTAAGAGTATATCAGGTTTAACATGAAAAAATTAATAAAGTTTTAAGAAATATATTGTGCAAAATTTTAACTCAAATGTTTCATTTTAAAATTATGCTAAAAAAACCCTCATTTTAGATGATTATAAATATAAGCGTACATTCTTACAGTCAAACACAAACTTTTATCTGCATTCAAATTTAATTACAACTAAATAAAATCTGAATTAAATTAACTTCATTTGAAATGAAGGGCTAATCAATTAATCAGAATTTTGCAAACTTAAATAAAAAATAATAATAATAAAAAAAAAACAGAAAAACCTGAAGCTTCTTCATGAACATTTAATTTTTTTGTAAATGTAATAATTTAACATTCTTCACTTCAACATTGTTCATATTTTTAATATTTCAATATTAAAAAAAAAGTTTTTAAAGTTTTATTTTAAACTACACATAAGAAAAAAAAATTTCATAAACAATTTATTTTTTAAAAATGTAATAATTTTGACATTTTTTATATATTTCAAATATTTTCAAGATATTTTTAACATAAACCTGAGAAAAACCTGAATCTTTTTTCATAAAAAATGTATTCTTAGAAATTTCTGACATTTTTCACTTTGACATTTTTAACATTATTGAATTTAAACTCTGCCGGTTAATTATGTAATATAAATGAGATTAATCTGACATTATAGAGCATTCATTTTAAAAATTATAAAAATTCAGCTTTAAAAACAAAAATGTATAAATAAAATCTCCTATAGAGTAAAGATTTCACAGAAAATATGTTTGCTAAAGTATTTTAATTACAATTTTACAACTTAACTAAATATTATTAAACTTTAACAGACATTAGGTACTGTAGTACGGTGTGTAAATTTTTTATTTTTTTTGTAATTCAAGTTTTTATTGTTTTCATTCGGAACATGACAACAAATGTATCAATACTGCTTGCAAGGCCAGAATATCACAGTGACTGAAATTAACAGAAGTAGATGTATAAATAAATAAAGAGAGAAAAATTACAATGGCAATAATAACAATGAAAAGCC
>JAOVVA010000032.1:15915152-15948624 GCA_028565275.1 Leiocassis micropogon
AAACATTTAAGTGTGACAAACATGCAAAAGAATAAGAAATCAGGAAGGGGGCAAATAGTTTTTCACACCACTGTACACTTATACACACACACACTTATACACACAGACACATACTCTTACACATGCACACACACACACACTTGTACACACACAGACACCCTTACACACAAAGACACTTATACACACACACACACACACAAGGAGACACTTCTCTTACTCTTCACTCCTCTTTATTAATTTTATTTATTTTCTCCTTTTCCTGTCGCTCTTTCTCACCTCATCCAATTTCTCTCTTCTTTGTTTTATTCTATCAGCCTGTCTCTCTCTGTCTACCTGTCTCTCTCTCTCTCTGTCTGTCTGTTTGATGAAGGCAGGGTGGAAAAGAAACAGAGGGCAGAGAACATTAAACATAAGAGCACAGAGAGAGAGAGAGACAGACAGACAGACAGACAGACAGGTGGGATGTGAATGAGGACGGAGAGAGACGTCTGTCTGCTCGCTGAATCAGTTAAAGGGAAATTAGTGATGTGCTGGTGTGATGAGTCGCTCCCTCACCAGTCACTCTTTTATTCTCAAACAACAACAAACAAACAAAAACAGAGTGTGTTGTGTTACCAAGAACCCTTAAAAAAAAGCATAAACTCGTCTGTCCTGAGGTTACAGTGAGATCTCTGACTGCTCTGAGATCAATGATAAATATAACAAACAAACACAATAAACAACTGACCAATTAAACACCCAAACAAATAAACAACAAACCAAACAAATAAACAACAAACATCCAACTGACTGACCAATCAAACAAACTGAAAACAAATATTAAAATAAAATAAATTAAAACAAATGACTGATGAACCAAATAAACAAACAAAAACAAGCTAAACAACTGATGAAACAGAACAAATAAGAAAACAATAAAAAAAACTGACTGATCACTTTACAAAAAACAAACAAATAACTGACAACTTATCAAAAAACAACACACTGACTAAACTTTCAACCAAAAATAAACAAGCAAACAAACAAATGATAACTATTCCACAAAATAAACCAACCAATGAGCAGTTAAACAGTCAACCAAACAAATATATAAACAACTGGCCAACCAGTCAAACAAACAACAAAACAAACTAAATCAAACAAACCAAACAACCAACCAAAAGATCGAACAAACAAAAAGCAGTTGAACATAAAAATCAGCCAAACAAGCAAACAAACAATAAACAGTGCTGAAGTGATAGCAAACGTGGGACGGCGCAGCTACGTGAGTAACACGTGAGTAATATGTGTGTGTGTCTGTGTGTGTGTGTGTGTGTGTGCGTGTGTGTGTGTGTGTGTGTGTGTGTGTGTGTGTGTGAGAGACTGATCACGCAGGTCTGTGGCTCCGATACTTAGAGGATGATTGTCATGTTAGCGGAGGACACGAGCAAACTCGATCCCATTGTTACACACAAACCGACTGCGGGAATTTGTAATTAAACACCCACTGGATTTTAAAGCTCTCTCTCACACACACACACACACACACACACACACACACGTCTCTCAGCAGCGTGATGGAGCCCTGCCCGCGTGCTGTAATTAGAGGGTTGAGGTGGGCATTGCCACCACCTGGTGGTGAGCGCGCTTCACTCGAGGAGACGTCCTGTCTACACTCTCTCTCCTGAAGTGGGCGGGTCTGGACGACGTTCCATGAAGGATTTTTCTGGATTGTTTTGTTAGCATAAACATATTCACCTCTTACAAAACAACACAAATCCAACACAGATATACTCGAGTATATATAAGGACTGTTCAAGTCAAACTGGGACCAAGAGTTCCCTTAATTTTTCTGAGGAGTGTACAGTACATACAGTCCTTACACAGATCAGTAATAACATGAAGCCCAGCGCCAGGCGAACTGAACAACATCGATCATTGACATTACAGCATGGCACACGCCCTTATACAGAGTGATTCACATTTTATCACATTAAACATCTGAGCAGTTAAGGGCCTCGCTTAAGGGCCCAACAGGGACAACTTAGTGGTGGTGGGGAGTCACGTGACAAAAGAACGAACGACTCAGACTAGAAGACTCAAGCGGTAACGATCCATTACTGTTTCCTGTACATAACCTACGGAGGTTTTGCGGTGCTTTGCACATGCGCGTCCAGGAGAAAATGAACAAATCACTCTCCGAGACGACTCGTCCGTCTGAGGCACGTTGAAGACTCGTTCAAAAAGAACGAATGGTTCATGAACGACCCATCACTAGTCTATAATATAACCACTCTTATCAGATCTTATCAGAAGTTTTGAATCGCTCATTTCGTGCTCAGCTGCCTGTGCAGTTCTACCTTTTATCAGTAGTTTTTATGTGGTGCGTGAAACAAACAAACAAACAAACAAACAAAAATTCCAAAAACCATGTGTTCTATTACTCATCTTATGTCCCCACAAAATTTTTTTTTGCAAATATCTTCAATGTACAGACACACCCACTTTACAGTTTTATTATATGTATAAATTAAAAATATTTATAAATTATAAATATAAATAATTTTTCAATAAAAAGCCATTCTTTAATGTTATCCACCATTTTTTCTGCCTCTTTTTTCTTCTTTTAAAAGCATCGGTTCAGTAATCTTTTAAAAATATTAATTTGGCACCGATATCGTAAAAACCCAAATGATACCCAACCCCTGTTTAAACCCCAAGAAACCCGAAGTATCCCTTTAATTTGACTAGCGTCACTGTTGGCACTACTGCATGCTAACGTGCGCCGTGTCGCGAGTTCCTGTGCTGCGCTACAACAATAAAGGTGTAGAAACTCCAGGTGAGGAACAAAACTCAACACTCGACCAATGTGGAGTTCAAAAACTAAAATCTCAATGTGTGTATACTTATGTGCACGTGTGTGTGTGTGTGTGTGTGTGTGTGTGTGTGTGTGTGTTTTATACGCGCTGTCGGTCCAGAGAGAATAAATCTGATGTGATGGATAAAGCCATGCTTAGTCTGAGCAGAAATCGAGACCTGTGGAACAAAAGGCCTCAGTCTGGCTCGGTCGCTGCCCAAACCGCATCCAAACACTCCTCTCTCTCGCTCCGAGTGAAATCACCACTATTCCTAAAACACGGTGTCACATTCAGGCTCGCTCATCAAGCCCGCGTCTGAATCACACTCGCGCTCTCTCACACTCCTAATCCCGCGCTGGGAAAAAGCGTCTCGGCGTAATGCGCACTGAAAGACGGGCCTGTGCGCCATCCAAGGCACTAAAAGAGAAAATTCCTGAAAGACGGACAGTCGCGGGTAATATTTTCATTTCCAGCATTCCGATCGGATGACAGCTGATGGTAAGCAAGCGGCGTGCCATGTCAAATAAGCAGACGATGGAGACGGGCCTTAAAAAACGTCTGTGCGCGACATGTGGCTACTGCGGTGTGTGTGTGTGTGTGTGTGGATTTTGACTTCCTGTCCTTTTCTGTTCTGTTCGAGCCATTTCTACATTTTTTACCAACAGTGGAAAAAAAAACGTTAAAAATGTAAAAACTTTTCCAACATGAAGCGTCTGCTTCGATCTCTCGAACTCTTTAAAACTCTGATGTTCAGCTCGTTTTGAGTGAAAACACCACGTCAGTGATGCCCCGCTCTGCTCAACACTGAACACACAATAATCCCCATACAGTCGGGGTTACGTTCCTACGGTCCTCCCACGAATTGTGAAAAACTGCTAATTTTAGATGTGGTCAAAAAAATGCCTGTTTTTATAGTTTAACCCTCAAGATGCTGCCAATTTAATTTCAAACTCATATTAATACATTAACAAACAAAAATAAATAAAAACAAGAATTTAAAGGTAAAGCCGTATACTGTACTGTACTGCGGCGTCTCCTGCAGTGCTGAGTGTAATATCCCCATGTTACCCCTCTATACTGTATGTACTGTAATTCATGCAAGCGTGTTTTCTTTGGTATCAGTACTGTGGAGTAATAAATAATATTAAATACGGTAATAATTCACCATCACAAGCCGCGTCATTTCCTCTACGGTCGCTTTGTGTTCTCTCTACAGTACTAAAACATTTATTACAAAATAAGTCAATTATTTTGTTCATAATAGTTTGTAAGTTATAACTTACATTAAATTATATATTGGCACAAAAAAAATTAAAAAAATTGCGAAGGATATTTACAGTTACTGTGAAATTGCTGGGGTTCCTGCAAACAAGTAAATAAAGAAAAATCCGCGAACATCTGAGGCTGCAAACTATAGAGATCTAAACTACTCACACACAGGCAGGCAGTACAGCGTCCAGTGTGCTAGGAGTGAATTATCTGTGGCGTTTGTAACAAAATCTAAAGAAAAAAAAGAATGAATATTGAATCAGGATATTAATAAAATCATGACACTTACAGAATCACGACACAAATCGAATCAGCGCCGCGGTATCGTGATATCATCGTATCGGGACGTTCCTGGTGATGTAACTTCACACCTAAGACAAAGACTGACTAACATAATCCTCAACTCCATGTCATGCAATCTGCATGAATTATGGCACTTTTATTCCATCTGGATTTACTGAAGAGTTTAAGCTGTTTATGTCCACGTTTATTATATTTACAGTGTAATAAACATAAACATAAATGACGCTCACAGAAGAGCTTTGGAGAGTTCTCGATCAGAAACACGTCCTCGTGCTAGATGACTCAGAGCACTACGCAAAACATTTAGTCCAAACCTGCTGTTTTATTTTATTGACTTTCATTCAAGAATCTCAAACAGAACTCGAGCTGACACAAAGTCATCAATTAGGACGAATAAAACGAATAATTCAGTTTTTATAAAAAAAGTGGTGGTGTATTAACAGAAGATGGGCCGGAGTGTCTACAAACAGAAGCCTAGGGAAGAATTTGTGCCTGTTTTATTATTATTATTATTATTATTATTACTATTATTATTATTATTATTACTAGACACCAGCCATAGCCCCCTAGAGGGCCATAAGGGTACTGCAGATGGGCTGCATGAGATCATTTATAACAAATAAATAAAAAGTTTTTAATTTCCAATTATGTCATTAGGTTTAATATTTACATAAAATAGTATTTATGATTAAGTATTTGCATTAAAAAAGTAACCAGAAGTAATAAAACAAAGCCATGTTATTTAAACAAAGTGACATCATTAATTTATCTGAGTCTGATGAGTTGTGATTAAAAAATTATATATATATATATATATTTTTTTATTTTTATTTTTTTTTTATAAAAAATAAAAAGATTTAAAATTGGGTCTCTTTAAGTTTGAGACCGACTGATATACATTATAACCATTTTATTAGATTAAAAGTTTTATTTCGCAGTCTTTACCCTGCTCACTCATTTCCTGCTCACAGCTGCCTGTGCAGTTTTACCTTTTATGGAGTTTTGTGGGCGTCACTTCATGCTAATTAGCTGTGCACAGGCATGGTAATTTACAGGAATACAGGTGATGGGCATTCATTAACACACACACACACACATACACACAAGGGTGAAGAAATCAGTTTCCCTGAAACACTTAAATCTGGTGGAAAGTTTGACAAAAAGTTTTACACACAACTTTTTAACAACATATTAACCCTCATATTATAATTGAATTTATTTTAATTATTATTTTTGGTCACAGAAACAGCAATAGAAAAGAACCATAAAAACACGTGACCCTGTGAATCTGTGCTGTGCCTGTGAGCCATTTGTTTTATTCTCAGTCATGTGTGTGTAGTGGGTCAAAAAGAAATAAAATTAATTTCATTCTATTGCCCAGGTTGTGCTGGAAAATTATGGCACGCGATATTGTACAATCCCGAATCCCAAACACATTTATTAAATTATAGTAATGAAAAAAATGGCTGAAAAATTGCTCGGGGTTTTAAGGTTAATAAATGAGGCCCACTGTGTGAAGAACTGCAGTTACAAACCCGGGCTTTTTAACTTCGCAGCAAATAAACTAATCAGACAAATGACACAAAACTATTTTGTTTAATAGGCGTAACATTCTGGCGTGCTGAGACATACCTCAAACTAATTCCATTCAATTATTTTAATTAATGGCATATTTTTTTTTCCAGATCAATTAAAGGGAAAAATATGGATTCATCAGCAACAAAACCACAAAATAAATCAGAACTAGTGCTTTATGGCTCCCGAATTCTTTTCTCATTCTTCACTGATGGAGAAAAAAAAAACAATATTCTTCATCAAGCTGGTTTTCGAATAGGAGGACGGAGAGAAGGACTCAATTTTTCTAAATTGGCAACATAACTACTTATTCTGGAATTTAGATGAATACTCTCTCTCTCTCTCTCTCTCTCTCTCTATAGCACTTATCCTGGAGTCTGTCCCAGGGGACTCATGGCAGGAGGTGGGGTACACTCTGGACAGGGTGCCAATACATTGCAGAGCACAAGATCAAGCACACACACACTCACACAGTACAGTGAATTTTGGGAACGCCAATTATGCATGTCTTTGGACTGCTGGAAGAAACCAGAGCACCTGGAGGAAACCCACCAAGCTCAGGGAGAACATGCAAATTCCACACACACGCAGACGCCGAGGTGAGACTCGAACCATCGACTCGACACCACCGTGCCACCAATTAGTTAAACAATTATATTGGATTAGTGTGAGGTTTGTTTCACGAAGGCGGAACGCCTTCATTTTTGCTCGAATAAAAAAAGTCCTTTAAAAAAAGATCCTTTGAAAGATCCTTTAAAGACTGAGCTGTAGATCCCCTCAAACGAGGCTACACATCACTTAATTATTTAATTCAATTCAATTCAATTTCATTTGTATAGCACTTTTAACAATGATCATCGTCACAAAGAAGTTTTACAGAATCAATAGAATCTTAGGGAAATGAGTATGAAATGTGTGATCCATTACACACTGTTAATTGTCCATTAAACCCTTTCTAAGAAAGAACCCTGGGTCGATGTTCACCTTCACACAGGTTCTAAGTAGGAAATAATGAGCAATAACTTCCTTATTTAACGCTGCACACGTACACAACAGTCTTACAGTTCCAGGCTTCTACGCAGGACCATTAGGAGTCTCAGAGAAACAGAAGAAAGTAAAACTGACATGTTTAAGAGCGCACTCTATATAAGGTTAATATATATTTTTTACGACGTTCTGGATCTCAATGCTGTGTCGACGCTCCTAAAAATAAATACATCTCTCAGATATTTACGAGGCAGCAGGAATCTGAGCACGTGCGATTGGATGCAGATGGCAGGAAATTCCAGGGAAATGACAGAGGGCAAAATCCCACCGCAAAAACACGAGAAGCCTCTGTCACACGGGACGCCTTCCGGTCCGGAGCGCACGCCGCGGGAAGCCGCGAGACAGTTAGCATATTCGCATTAAACTATCATTAGAGCACTTTCGCTAACGTTTTAACATGAGGTAGGAATTTAATCTGCTCCGGAGGTGAAATTTCATATTGTGAAACTCATAGGAAATAATGTAAATGCAGATAATCTGTTTTAGTCACGCAAAAATATTACAATCTCCAACACTATAATTTTTTGCATATATAAACAATCGAAACATGTAAATGAAGTAAAATATGGAATAAATAGACAAATAGACAAACCTCACGTATCCTTAATTTATGAGTCTTACACAAAATGCAAAAAAAAACCAAAACATGAACTTGCTTCACTTGGCTTTCCACTGACAAACAAGTTTTCAACGACTCCTGGACGTCCCGCGGCCACGCTGATGAACAGACAAGGAGTTCACCGCTAGCACCAGATGCTACTCAGGCGAGAACGTTGTGTGTAATGTTCACACACGATGCTAGGTGAGTGAAGACTGAAACGCGTTCTCGTACAAACCCGCCATCCACAAGCGGTGATGTCATTAGCTAACACACTTTAACATTAACTCACTAACGTTACAGATAAAGAGCAAGCGTAGCACACAGAACACACACGCGCACTTTTCATGGCTGCTATTTACACACACACACACACACACACACACACACACACACACACACAGAGGTGACGTCCCTGACTAAACAGCCTTATACTGATGATGCTAATCATTTTGATATCAAAAAATAACACACACACACACACACACACACACACACACACACACTCAGTGTTTCTGCCACACACTAATAAAACCAAAGAAAGCTAAATTAGCATGATGCTCGTTGTGATGTTTCCGTGTTAACAATAAACTGGAGCTAATTTTACTGTTGTGTTTCTGTATTCAGGTTAGCTGTTAGCTGTTAGCTCCTGAGTAAACTAGCGCTTAGCTACGCATGCACAAAACTAACGCTAGGTTTTCCTCTCCTCCTCCTGTCATCATCTTTTCTTCCACATCGTCCTGTTTCTCTTTTCTTCTCTCCTCGTTTGTTTCTTCTTTACTGATCCTCTTTTTTCTTTTCTCTTCTTTTCTCTATTTCTCACCTCTCTACCTTTTCTCACTACTTCCCTCTTCATTTCATTTTTCTTTTCTTTTCTCTCATCCTCTCATTTCTTCCTCTGCTTCTCTCCTTGTTTTTCCCAATTTTCCGTCTGTTCCTTTTCTCTCTTTCTCTCCTCTCGTCTCTCTACCTGTTTCCTCTCTTCACGTCCATCTTTTTTTCTCTTCTCCACTCGTCTGTTGTCTCTTTCTCCTCACTTCTCCTCCTCTGTCCTCTCATACTCTCTTCTCTTCTTCTTTCTCTCCTCATTTGCTTTTTCTCATTTGCTCATTCTTCTCTATTTTCTCCTAGTTTCTCTTCTTCCTCTATCTCATTTCTGCTTTTCCTCCTTCACGTTTCTCTCCCTCACTCTCCTCTTTTCTATTCTCCCTTGCTTCATGATATTTTTTTTCACATTATTTTCATCTCCCCTTTTATGACACATTTATAAATTTTTTGTCTGTTTTCCCTCTGATTTCTTTCCTCTTCCTTCATCCTCCTCTCCTCTCCTTCTTTCTTTTATATTCTGTCTCTCATTTCCTCTCGTCTCGTTCCGTTTGATGTGTCATGATTTATATTGTCTGCTTCCTCGGCCATATCAGATTTCCCAAAGCCTGTGTGTGTGTGTGTGTGTGGGTAGGCAGGATGAAAACCTCTTTGAGCCACAATAAAAGAATTGTACATGACTCTGTGTCGCACTGTGAGTGTTTTACTTTCCCTGCCTCTGTGTGTGTGTGTGTGTGTGTGTCCTGAAAGAACAAAATAATATTAAAATACTTTCAAATTCAAATAAAATCAAATAATCAAAATAATATCACAGTATTTCTCTATCTGTCTGTCTGTATATCTGTATATATCTATATATTTAACACTATCTCTGTTTAATTTCCCTCTGGGATTAATAAAGTTCTTTGGATCTTGAGTCTTAAATCGATCCACAGTATGAGTATAAAGTTTTGCTTTGAGATTTTCCACAGGGATTAAATCCGGTCACTGGAGATTATAAATATAGAAAAAGATGAAAGAGGAATAAATAGGGACATAAAAATGAGTGCTTCCCGTCAGAGTTTTTCTGTGTGTGTGTGTGTGTGTGTGTGTGTAAAAACACGGGCATGTCTGACTCACCGCTTTAATACCCAAACACCCCAAATTGCTGAGCGGACAAACGCTCGCGCCACCACACATCAAAGCGCAAAGGACGACTGGCACCGTGTTTATACTTCACTAAAATAAATCATAAGAAGAAAGGAAGTGAAACGTGAACCTCAGTCCTGTGTGTGTGGTGTGTGTGTGTGGAGTAATGAGAAGCGCTGCATCCAGTGTTTTGAGGTGCTGCTGAAATCATTCTCCATTCAATGCTGCTGCGTTTAATCACAACCACATCAATCCGACCCCGGGACCCAAACCAAACCCGGAAAAGCTTTTGCCACCAGCATGCAGCCGCTCCGACACACAGCGGGTCAGTCAGGGGCTTTAACCATCAACCGCTCCGACACACACGGCGGGTAGTCAGGGGCTTTAACCATCAACCGCTCCGACACACGGCGGGTAGTCAGGGGCTTTAACCATCAGCCGCTCCGACACACGGCGGGTCAGTCAGGGGCTTTAACCATCAACCGCTCCGATACACACGGTGGGTAGTCAGGGGCTTTAACCATCAACCGCTCCAACACATGGGGGGTCAGTCAGGGGCTTTAACCATCAACCTCTCCGACACACAGCAGGTCAGTCAAGGGCTTTAACCATCAACCGCTCCGATACACACGGCGGGTCAGTCAGGAGCTTTAACCATCAACCGCTCCGATACACACGGCGGGTCAGTCTGGAGCTTTAACCATCACCCGCTCCAACACACGGCGGGTCAGTCAAGGGCTTTAACCATTAACCGCTCCGATACACACGGCGGGTCAGTCAGGAGCTTTAACCATCAACCGCTTCGACACACGCGGCGGGTCAGTCAGGGGCTTTAGCCAGAGTGTGTGTGTCTGTGTGTGTGTGTGTGTGTGTGTGTGTGTGTGTGTGTGTGTTTAACCCTGCCGGAGCTCTGCGTGTTTGCTGTAACTCTAAGACCCAGTGTTTCGCTCTCTGGTGTTTTTCAGCTCCATAAACCTTCTGTTTCTCTCCAGTGCATTTCTTCATCAACACGGCAACTGACACACACACACACACACACACACACACAAGCACACAATTTTTTATGGTAAAGAAGTAAAAAAAATGCCATATAAATTCTGGCCATTTTACATCATCCTTAATGTAGACACACACACACACACACACTTATGATTTGCTGCTTATTGCCCTCACTTCATGCCTCGGAGCTCGTGAGGCTCGTAGTGGGCCCCGGCCCCGGCGCTCTGGCTGCAGTGTGATGTTTTCTGAAGGGAAATAAAACGCGTGAAATGCGTCTGTCGGGTTTAAACCGGCTTCCTGAGTTACCCCTCGTCTCTTGGTGGCTCTTGCGTGTCTCCACGACTCCTTCAAACCAGTTGGTGTCAGAAACGCAGAGCGAGGCCGTCCCTCATTTCACTGGACCACAGCTCGGCCCGCGTCGTCGCTCCTGATTACGCTTTATTCACGAGTCGAGTTTCATTCTGCCATAAAGCGAGCGTCGGAGAGAAAAACGTTACAGACTCACGTATTAAAGCAAAGCCGCAGTACGTGTGGGGGGAGGCCGGGGGTTCCTAATCACGTCACTAAGACTCACGTATCACAGAAACGGTATTTCTTTATTTATTTTATGAGTTATTTCTTTAATGATCACTGAACATGTAAAATTAATAAAATTTTATAAAAACGTCTAAAGCCCCAGTCTAACAGAAAATCACGTGAGCGCGTGAAAAAGAAACATTCAAGTGAGAAAATCAAAGCTGAAATATATGTTCGGTTTATCAAAGATGTTCACGTGTGCATGGGATAAGAGACATAATATGCTTTTTGAGATGTAAAGGATACAAAATAAATATGATGCGCGTATTATAGCAGGTCTGAGTCACATGACTAGGTGCTTAAATATTATATTGAGCTTGAGTCATGTGGCTGAGTATTAAATATTATAATGAGCCTGAGTCACATGACTAAGTACTTAAATTTTAATTACTGAATCCACAGAAACGAAGTGTTTTCATGTTTTTGAGCTTGACATTTATCTGAACGGAGCTCAGTTTCCTCATTTCTGTCGCTTTCTAGACAGCAGGCCAAACCTTCTGTACAAAATTCCACATAAAAAAATAAAACATTTGTGCCAGACTGTAATAAACGAATGAATGAACTTTTCTTATTAAAAGTGAAGAACGCATGGTTTCCCAGAGACCGTTGACGTCACGTGTTTCTGACCCGCCGCGGTGCTTCACCTTTCAGTTTTTTACTGCGAGTTAATTTAAAGGTAAATCTGGATAAACCGATGCGCGCGTAGCTGAAAAGATAACACGTACAAGCGGTTTACGGTTATTCGCTGTCAATTTACTCTGTAATGAACATTTTACAGACCAGTGAAGCGCGAGGAATACTTACTTAAAATCTTACGCTTGTTCTGATGTTTCGCGTGTAACAATAAACTCAAAGCTACGGACGTGATTAGCAGCATTAGCATTAGTACTAAACTAAGCGAGCAGACTTTAAACCCGGCCGTCTCTGAGCTGATCAAACACTTCTCACTGGAAACTTGTGCATGAATTGTGTTGAAACATTTTCACTTGGATCGAGCTCGAGTGGAGACAGGATACCGCCGTGCAGTTGTGGGTTAACTGCTCCACTCAGGGTCCCAGCAGTGCTAGCTGATAGTCCATGATGGTAGTTAAACTCATGACCTACTGATTAGTAACCCGATGCCGTAACCGCTCAGCGCACGGGCTGCCTATAACTCTCTGCCCCGATGCTAATGTGGCTAATTCATGTTTACGCTCAGGTCGTATGTCATCATTTCGCCGAGTTAAACGTAACGAAAGTCGCTACGACATGGAGCGATCCGGCAGAACGATGCATGCGTTCACCGCTGAACTATATGGAGTCAATTAGGACGGAGGACGTGGTCGACCCCGTGTAAACACGCAGAGAGCGTACGATAACGCAACTCAAGATGTGCGCTTGGCAGCGATCTGGCGATACAGAATGAGAAACATGTTTCTAAAGCTCTGTGCTCCATTAAAAAGAGGAGGGGGGAGGGGAGGGGAGTGGAGGGGGCGCTTATAAAAGGCCTTCATCTAAATCACGTTGCTGGACAGCACAGAGCAGCTCGCGTTAGTGCTAACGGCTCGTACACTTGTTAATTCAAAGATAAACATAAACACAAACACCTTGTTCTTGATGTGGTGATGAGATTCTTTTTATGTTTTGTTCTGATTAAAAAAAAAATCAATGTGAAGCCACTGAATAATCATCAGCTCCTCCTTGTTTGTTTGTTTGTTTGTTTGTGTTTTTGCACCACAGATCCCGCCTCCTTCTCTTCTATTGGCTCACAAGATCAAAGCTTGTGACATCATGAAGTGAGAACATGTAGCTGCTTCTCTCACGTCTCGTTCGCTCTCGTGTTCAGTCGTGTCTCTTGTGTCGCCATAGCAACACGCACTCATGAACTCACCATGTGTGTGAGATTTACACCACAGCGCTGCACCTGCTGAATCCTGCGCTCTGATTGGTCAGCAGGACGTTGATTCATTTTCTGTAACGGCGACTCTGACCATGGTGTAGGTTTACAGAATGTCACAGAGACGTGTACGACTCACGCTCACTGTCTCCTGTACAGAGTGTGTGTGTCTGTAACGTGTCCTCTGTCTCCAGTGTCCGACCAGGAGTTTACACGTCTTTACAGTTTCTCAGTAACACGACGAGCTCGAGATGCTGATGGGAACTTAAAGAAATTAAAATATTAAACCACACCTTCTATCACTTTCTGTCTGACTGATTGTCTTTTTCTTTTAGTTCACTGAGATTTGACTCTCTCTCTCTCAGAACATTTTCTCTGTCTCATTTTAGCTTTAACCCTGTCTCTCTCACTCTCTCTCTCTGTCTTTCTCTCTGTTTCTCTCTTAATTCAGCTCTCTCCCACTTTCTATTACTCTCTTTCTTTATTAAATGACCTTTAAGTCTCTCTGTCTCTCTCTCAGTTCAATGAACTTTAACTCCTTAACTGTCTGTCTTTCTCTTTCCATCACACCTGTCTCTCTCTCTCTCTCTTGGTCTCACAGTTCAATAAGCTTCTACTCTTTCTGTCTGTCTATCTCTCTGTTTTTCTCTCTCACTTTATAAATCTCTCCCTCTTTTTCTCCCTCTCTTTCTCTATCAAATGAGCTCCACCTCTCTCTCTCTCCCTCTCTCTCTCTCTCATTAATTCTGTTTATCTCTCTATCATACCTGTCTCTCAGTGTCAAATGAGCTTCTTTATCTATATCTTGCTTTCTCTCTCTCTCTCTCTCTCTCTCTCTGTCTGAGAAACAGAAGGTCGTCGTTACTCCGTGCTCTCGCACTCGCTCGTTTCTCGGCGCTCACATGGCCGTCTGTTTTGACTCTCTGCATTTGAAATAAATTAGTGCCTCGTTTCAGCTCTCAGGTCAGCAGGAGTGCAGCGAGCCCTCCACCTCCTTAACCCGCCCGCCCGCCGCTATCTCTCTATCCGCCTGATCTTATCATTAAACATCTTTTATAGGAACAAAAAGAAAACGGCAAGTCCCGAGCACTGGGCCAAATTATTCCCATTTAAAAAGTGGCTGTTTGTCAATAAAAATAAAAGAGCAGCACATGTGTGTGTGTCTGTGTGTGTGTGTGTGTGTGTGTGTGTGTGTGTGAGCGAGGGGCTTTACTTTAACCACTGACAAGAAGAAGGAAACAGAATATCTTGCAGTCTATAAAGCGACATAAACGAGTAAACATAATTACGGATAATAAATAACAAATAAACAATAATAATAATAATAATAATAAACTCTTACATTTTTATTTCAAAACTTGATAAATTAATAGGTGGAAATTACTTTTGAGCTTCATAAAGTCATAAAATAAAGATAATAATAATTTAGCTCAAATAATAATCTCACCCTGTCCGCTCTTATTGTTCACATTTTTTTATTTATAAAATGTGAGCTTTTAAAAAACAGTGAACTAAACCCTAAAACTGTTTCTGTAATAAATACAATCTTTACTCATTCTTTACTTTAATCTACACTGGAGACTCCTTACACTTCCAAGTGTTCCAGAAAGACATGTACAGAAGATGTCTGTTTATTAGTGATGAATGAGCTGTTACTATGGAAACGATAACATACTGTAAACATTAAACCGTCAGAGCTTCTGCTGCTGTGGAGAAGGAAATGTTTGCTGAATAATTATTCACACTAGAACATTAACATATGTAAATAATCTGTTGATGATTTTTACCAGACAGTGAATCACAGTGAATCACGCGGCTTACAGAAGCAGACGAAGTTTGGACTGGCGCTCGCCGTCTCACAGAGGGTTTATTTTTAATAACTTAAAGGTTACGGAAACGTTGAGCCCACGCCGAGTGACCCATAAACCTGATATACGTTTATCTCTCCATCTCTGGAGTGCACGCTACGCTAACGTGATTTAACATGATGTGGTTTAGGACGCGACCCAAACCCAGCCCGGCCCCTAAGAGGTGAAAGGACAAGGTTCAGGGAACAAGAGGGAGCAAATAAACTAATAACGTTACACGCATCAGTTTTATTCAGTTTGGTATAATAATAATAATAATAATAATAATAATAATAATAATAATAAAAATAATGATCTCCATAATACTTTTTTTCTCATTTTATCATTATAAGTCCAACAATATCAAAAATAATGTCAGAAAAAATTATAACCATTTACACTCTTCTTATCTCCTGATCCATGCCTCGTTTTTTTTGTAAATGTGCATACTCATTTATATTTTTATTAGATAAAAAGAAACACATTTATTAAATACAATTTCACGCCTTTTTAGTTTATGTAGTGTCTGTAAATTATTATTCAAATCTTTCAATGATCTTAACTTGTCATTCAGGTGAAACTTGGCCCATTTAGATTTCACATGAAAAGACATAAACCTGAAAATGTCTATTATTCTAAAATGCAAAATTGTTAAGATATTGCAACATGAATTTGACATGGTTACGGACACTACAGGTTTTTTTTGTTGCTTTTTTTAGTTTTACCAAAAACATAAATTTTTTGGGGTTATGTGCTTCTAGAAGCGTACACCAATTTCAGTATCAATACTCATAAAGAAATATGAATAATTAGCATTTTATTGTTTAAAGCGACATTTTTGGGGGCCACATATAAAACCATCTCTCTAAAACGGCTGAAGTTAGCAACTTGAATTTTTTTTATTGGTCACTTACATGTTGCATAAACTTCAGAAGGAGCTTCTTTGGCCACAAACATTTTCTGTATTATATGTATAACTTAATTACAAAAAATTTTAAATTTAACCAACAGCAATACTGTGTTTTGGCCGATTATAACTGTACTATAAAAAAAAGTATTTATTTATTCAAATCAATTAAAAAAACAAATATGTAAATAAATTATACAGTTAGTTCAAATGAAATAATTAAATAAATATGAACAAGCTTCTGACATCAAATCTCCTGCCTCTCCTGCTTTTAATTTATTTGTGTTTATTATTGTAAAAATATATTAACATTTTCACATTTCAAACACACCTACGACATAATAATGATATTAATATTACATTGCAGTAACACCAGATTATTATTATTATTATCATTATTATTATTATTATTATTATTATTTAGATTTAAGTTAAATTGATAATTTAAGTTAAATTGATAACCAAGAAACTGTAAAGATGCATAAACTCCCTCTGACACGGGGGACTCCTCCTACACTCACGTTAAATTACTGTTTAAATTAGATGTATGTATTGTTTACAGTAAATTTATAAGCCACAATCAGACATTTTCAACCTGCTGCCATATGAACAATATCAGCCGCTCGCCGGTGGGGGAAGCAGTCGGTCTGGGTTTTGTGAACGTGAGGAATAAACGCAGCCGAACTGTGTGAGAGCGACAGAATCATCGGTCAGAGAGGAAAAGCTGCAGTTCTGTAAAATCATGGGGTTTTTTTTTTCGCTTGGCTCCGGAGCCCGTGCAGTTGATCAGGAGGGAGAGACTCCGGGGGCTGGAGCTGTCTCACCTCGTCTCACCTCGCGCAGCATCGCTACAGAGCGCGTGCTGGAGAGAAGGAGACGAGAGACGGGTAGAGACAAGGGGAGAGAGAAGAGGAGATGACAAATGAGAGGAGGAGAAATGTGAGAGAGAGAGATGAGAGGTGAGATGAGAGGAATAGAGAAGAAAAAAGAGACAAGGAGACAATGAAAGAGAAAAGCACCAAAATAAAAGAGGGTAAGTTGAGAAATGTGAAAAAGAGAAGAGAGGAGAAATAATGAGAGAAAAGAATAAAAGGAGAAATAAAGAAAAAAAGAGAAAAGTATAAAAGAAGAGATGAGAAGAAAATGATATGAGAAACGAAGACAAGATGAGAGAGAGAACAGAAGGAACATCAATAATGACTCAGCAGCTGAAGCGTCTCTCTCTCTCTCTCTCTCCTACAGGAAGTCAGTGACACACAACAAGTGTTTCCTGTTACACATCTGTCTCCCTCCCTCTGTCTGTCTCACTCTCTGCCTGGATAACTCACAAACAGATTGTCTGTCTGATCATCTCTCTTACCTCACACTTAACTGTCTCACTCTCTACCGTCTCACTCTCTACTGTCTCACTCTCCATGTGTATCATCTGCCTCATTTTGTCTGTTTGTCTCACTCTCCAACTGTCTCTCTCAGTATCAGTGTCTGTCTGTCTGTCTCACTTTGCTTTCTGTCTCTCTCTCTCTGGAGAGTGGAAATCTTCAGTGGAATAAATCCAGACGTCATGTGACGTGTTGTTTCTCACGTTAACGGCGTGCTAGAATTAACGCCGCGCCAAAACACCTCAACAGCTATGCTTCGTTTACTGCAGCGTGAGGAAAACATTCACACACACACACACACACACACACACATGCGCGCGCACGGTGGAAACCCTGGCGCACGGCGTCTCCTGGAAAACTCATCAGCGCGGGTGGAATATTTGCGGCGAGCGATAAGTCAGCAAAAGCGCAGCGAGAAGCTGAAAAGCTGAAGTCACACATTCCACTCGTTCCTCTGGCACACGCCCCGTTTCCCAGCATGCTCTGCACTCCCATGAGCCTTTGCAGCCAGCGTGCAAACTGTCAGCTTTCATTAGAGTCAGAGTGAAGTCTCTGCTCTCTGTTCCGTTTCTTATTTACTCTTTTCTCTCTCTCTCTCTATTTACATAATAATAATTCCTTCCTTCCTCCCATTATTCCTCTTCTTTTTTGTTTATTGCATCCTTTTGTTCTTCTTATTAATTCCCTTCTGTTTTTCATCATGTCCTTATCCCTTATTTCTTTCTCGCTCCTCTTTCTTCTCCTTTCTTTCCTCTTGTTCTTCACCTCTCTTGTTTATTCCCTTCATTCTTTAACACTTTTATTCAATTTTCTTTCTTGTTTTCATTTTCTATTTTTTATATTTTTAGTTTCAGTCCTTCTTTTCTTCTCCCCTCTTCACTCTGCTCCTTATTCATTTCTTTCTCTCTTGTTTATTCCCTTGTTTCCTTCATCTGTTTATTTCTTCCTCTTTTTACTTCTTTATTATTCTCCACTTTCTTTATTCCTTTTTTTGTTTTTTTCCCTATATATTCTCTGTAGTTCTTCTTTCTTTCCCTCTGTTTCATCCCTTGTTACTTTCTCTTTTCATCCTTTCCCTCATTCATACCTTTCTTGCCTCATCTTACGCTCTTTATTCCTTCTTTTTACTCCTTTGTATTCCCCCTTTCCCTGTTTGATTTTCTCCTTTCTCTCTCTACTTTTCATTTTTCCTTCTGATTCCTTGTTCCCTTACTGTACTTCCACTCTTCCTTGATATTATCTACTTTCTCTCTTCTTCACTTCATTTCCTCGCTTATTCTCTCCTTCCTCTCTAGGTTCCTCTCTTTTCTCCCTCGTCTTCTTCTTTACGAGGCTCTCTTTTAATTCCTCTCTTTCTTTCCTTTGTTTATTATTTATTTCTCTCTTTTGTTTATTATTTTCTTCCAGACATGATAGTGGGAAGAAAGACAGTGGAGAGATGCAGACGAGTCTGGGCGGAGCGGAAGGTGGGTGTCGTGAGAAATCACTGCGGCTCAACGCCAAGACAGTGACAATAACCTCAGGCTAAAACGGACAGACAGGGGGAGAGCGAGAGAGAGAGTGAGAGAGAGAGAGGGTTTTATTAAAATCCACCTCTTGTCTGATCCTGCGGTGACACTACCCTGACCCTGACCTCATGACCTCCACAGCCAGGACAAACAGAAAGAGACATAGTCTTAAAATGACATAGTCTTAAAATGACATAGTCTTAAAATGACAGTCTTAAAAAGACAGCCTTAAAAGAGACACAATCTTAAAGAGACATAGTCTTGAGGAGACAGAGTCTTAAAGAGACATAGTCTTGAGGAGACAGAGTCTAAAAGAGACATAGTCTTGAAGAGACAGTCTTAAAGAGACACAGTCTTAAACAGACAGTCTTAAAGAGAGACAGTCTTAAAGACATCCTAAACTTTAAAGAGATTAAATCTTTTAAAGCTCTTGATTTCCTGAAATCTTAAAGAAAGGAGAAACACCAGAACAGTAAAGACACCAGCATTGATGTTACAAACACAGTCCGAGGACAAATGTCCAAGAGCAAGAAAACATACTGAAGAAATGAGTTTTGGAAACAAACAACAGAAGACGGAGAGAATAAATGAGAGGAGAGAAAAAAGGAATAAATGAGAGGACAGAACAGAAAGAAATAAACAAAAGGAAGGAATAAAAAGCCATAAAAATAAGAAAAAAAACAAAAGGAATAGGTGGGAGGAGAAAGAAAAAAGGAATAACTAGAGCGAGGGAATGGGGAATAAATACGGGGGAAAAGGAATAAAGAAAGGGGGGGAAATAAACCAGAGGAGAGAAACCAAGTGGAGAAAAGTGTACGATAAATACAAATATGCTGAGTGTGTGTGTTTTTATTTGTTCATTAGTGAAAAATGGAGTGGCTCCACTCATCCATCCATCTCTCCCTCTCTCTCTCTCTCTCCCGTAGGGCCGTGTCTCTCTCGCTCTCCTCTGATTGGCTGGCTCAAACCCCAGAGCTGCTATGAAAAGCCATTATAAAGCCTAATCGTGCGGTTTATGAAGTGGATTAGCGACGGTTAATAAAAGCGCAGGTTGTGTAGTTTCTCTCTCTGTATCTCTCTCTCTCAGTGTCTCTCAGTGTATGTGTGTCTCTCTCTCTCTCTCTCTTTCTCTCTCAGTGTGTCTCTCTCTCTTTCTCAGTGTGTGTCTCTCTCTCTCTCTCTCTCAGTGTCTCTCTTTCTCTCTGTGCTGATGGGATCCTGAGTTTGGACTCGTTTAGAGTTAAGACTCCAGGAGACATGATGTTAAAGACAGACACACACACACACACACACACACACACACACACCTGTGAGTCCCGGCGTCGGGTCACATGACTCCCGCTCCAACTCTTCTGCTCGACACGCGGGTGAGTAATTACTGTATTCCCCAAGCTCAGGTGTTTCCATTTGAAACAGCTCGCGAGGTTCAGGTCACTGACCTTCCATCAGCAGCGCTACGACCTCCACAAGACCATCGGAGAACATCGGCGCAAAGAGTAAAGGACAGAAATAAAGGAGTGAAACCTTCTAAAAGCATCTGTACTTGTGATCTTTCCTTCCTTCATCTTTTTATTCCCACCTCTCTCTCTCTCTCTCTCCCTTTTCTCATCCCTCCAGGTTTCTCTCCTTCTCTTATTGATCCGTCTCTCTCTCAGTTTATTCTTCTCTTCATAACATCTTCTTGTTCACTCTTATTTCTTTCTCTTTTTATTCTCTCTTCTTTATTCCCCAGGTTCTACATTGATTTTTTATTTATTTATTTATTCTCTCTCTTTTCTGCCCCTCGTTTATTACTGGTCCGTGTTTTTGATCCTCTTATTTCTTCATTGTTTTATTCCCTCCATCCTCATTTATCATTAGTTTATTCTCTCTTTCACTTTTCTCATTTATTTTATTTTTTCCTCTTGTTTATGACCTTTCTTTTCTTTTCTCAGATTCATTTGCTCCTATTTGTTCTCAGATTTTATTACTTTCTCTCTATCTTCCTTATTCCCTTTTTTCTCTTTACGTCATAATTCCTACTAATCCCTTCCTTCCACCTCTTCATCCCTCGGTTTCTTTTCTGCTTTTTCTTCCCTCAGATTATTTCTTCCTTCCTTATTCTCTCCTCTCATTTATTCCCTATTTTCTTTACTCTAGTTTATTTATTCCTCTTTCTTCCCTCTCCTTTATATCTTTTTTCTCTTTTCGTTCATTCCCCTCATTTCTCTTCTCCTCTCGTGTATCCTCTTATTTATTCCCGCCTTTCTCTCCCGTCGGCTCGGGGGTTTGTTCAGCCTGTGTGTGCCGTGTGTGTTGAATCTCCTCGAATGGAATTTCTCTGGCGTTCCTCGGTATAAAAGAATAATAGTTGATGCTAATAAAAGTGGCACCGGGGAGCCTGGCATCGGCGCGCGCGTGTGTTTGTGTTTCATTAGGGGGGAAAGTGAGCGAGGGAGAAGGGAAAACAGCTGGCCTGCTGCAAAACACTCACCATCCCTCACCTTTAACACTAAAAAAACACACACACACTCACATTCACAAACACACACACACACACACACACACACACTGGACCTCAGCGTTCCGCCGCAGGAAGGGTGCGATGCAGACGTGCGTTGGAAACGACACCCGGACTTTTCTTTGATTAACCGAAAAATGTAGAGCGAGTCCAAGAACAGCAAGTGCCACTGCTTAAATGTAAATCAGGAAAAGTTACACACACACACACACAGCTGTCTAAAAATGCATGAGTAATTGGTGCTGTGTGCATGCCTGGTTAGCCGTGGCACGCTGGCACCGAAGCAGCCAAGACTCGCGCTGCTCCGTTCTCCAACTCAAACTTTTACAAATTAATACCAACCATAGACGACTTGAGTCGCTCAGAACGTGTCCTATAACAACGATTACAAGCCATTAACGACTTCATTAGTGTGAAAACTGCACCAAATCCAGTCGTGAATTTCTTACGAGATCATGTTCCTGTTTCACACGGCGCTGGAATCCGGGGCCTTTAACCGAAAAAAAAAACAAAAAAAAACACATCAAAACCAGAACAGGAAAAGAGGCAGGAGAGAAAGTTTTATGAGCGATTCTCAAGATAAGGTCGGAGCTAAAAATACTTTTTTACGACGAACTGGCGCAACGTTCCAGCGCTACGTTCTCATCAGCACACTTCCTCTGCTGCTCCAGACACATTTCAACACTTATTCAAACCAGATCACTGTGTGTGTGTGTGTGTGTGTGTGTGTGTGTTTTCAGCGAGCTCTCGACCATTTGGATTTCTCGGACACCGTGTTACGATCATTTACGTTTAATCTAAACACGCGGTGATGGTGCCGGAAAGGATGCGCACGGGACGAGCCGCGTTAGGGAGAAACGCTGCGTTATCTGTTTATTTAACCACGCTGAGCCGAGTGTGAGTAACACAGAAACATTCTGTTCTAATGAGAAAAATCTTCAGCGTCAGTCTGAATAAAACTGACTGCAATCCTGACACACACTCATACACACACACACACACACAACTATGAGGATTTTCTCATCTGTTAATTTCTCCTCAGTCACCTGACTCTGTCCCTGTTCCTGCAAATAAGCGAGATATTAAAGGTGACATCTCAAAACATTTACTTTTAAGTTCTTCTGCCTGATCACTTTATTCCATCTATTTCTGTCCTGATGGGCGTGGTCTCTTTCAGGACAAGAAGGACTTGCACCATCATTACAACACCAGCTGATAGAGGGGTCAGTTTGTTTGTTTGTTCTTTTCCTAAATGAGAATGCTCTTCACATTTCCTGTGCAGAATTTACGCAAATGCATATGAAACCGTTCTTCTTCCTGACACGCACGTTTCTTTAGACATCACACGCGTTCTTGTCGTCTGCGGCTCCGAGCTGATCCCTGTCGACTCTGCTGAATCAACTGATGGGAAAAGGCCTACAGATGTGTGTATGCTCTGAGTGACTAAACACATTATAACCCCCCCCACACGCACAAACACACACACTCACACACACACACACATCAGCCGGTTTGTTCTTTGCCTGACGCTGCATGGTTTCCTCGTTAGAAGACAGAACTTTGAGTCCCACGTTACTCAGCTCTGGTGAAACACCAACACACACTCAGTGCCGGGACTTTGTGAATCAGTGGAACATGCTGTAAACATTACACAGCGCAATTATCCATGCCTTCACACTGAAGTTAACACTGAACAAGAGGGAAGAAAAGTGTGTGTGTGTGTGTGTGTTTGTGTGTGTGTGTGTGTGTGTGTGGGTGAGAGAGAGAGAGAGAGAGACAGAGAAAAGGAATGAGATGAGAAGGAACAGGCTTGGGAGAACAAGTCACCTAAAAGGAAAGATTTGGCTTGAAGTAATATATACACACAAAAACCCCCTCGAACCCAAATGCAGTCGATCGGCCGACACATGTTTGCTGTCCGATGGTTTGCTATGAGAACGATCCCAATGTCCAGATTGCTCAATCCGAAAACATCGTCCCATTCAAAGCAGGTTATGAGTGATGCAATCACTGGCTTACAAAATCCCGAAACCAACTCGGTCAGAGGGCGTCCTCGCTGGGCCGCGCATAAAATACACGCGCATCTCGTATGTAGACACCGAGAGCACAAACACGAACAAACACAACATCTCTTCAAATGATCTGAACCTGGGTTTATTCAGACAGAGGGGCCAATCCTACTCCAGCGTGTTAACACACTCTCAGCCTGGAGACTCACACGGACGGAGGATTAAACCAGGATTTAAAGCGAGTCACCTTAAAGACGTCATTTGTAATGTTTAGAGCCCTCTGCTGACTGTGAGCTGAACTGCAACTGCAATAAAAAATACTGACAAGCCTTTCCCTTTCCCTCAAACATCCCTGTTTAGACCTAACACACTCTGTAAGGGGTAAGGTAGAGGACAGTTAGAGAACATTTCTGAAGGGAACCCTGGGTAAATAAAGGCACCTAGAGGGCACCTTTTTAGGTGTATAATAAAGCAGCTAACAGGGTGAAGGGAAGCTTAAAGCTATATCACGGTTTAACATCACGCCATGAAATCATCACACTCATGTGATCATCAATGTGATCAAGCCATGATTTAATATTTAAAACGCAGTGGGTGTGGCCAGACACGGGAAAAGCAGGAATATTACAGGAATCTTGTTAGACTCAACTGTAAGTAGACTCGCCAGCTTTAAAGTTCAATTCCTCTTTTCATTTTTGCTGAATAACTCACTCAGGACTGTGGATACAGATGTAAGGAGTTATTAGGTATAACTAGACTGAAATAAAACTAAGCAGGTTATTAATGTACATGTATCAGACAGAAAAGAAGCACATATAAGAAGATACACCACTTTTTACACAACAGCTTCCCGCACACACTGTGTGCCTCACGTCTCTTAGTGTCGTAATGTCACCTCTCTGTTTCATCTCCTTTCAGATATATTAGCGTGAAGTGCATCTTAGCTGGTAAATTACTCTACTGTAATATAGTCTTTGTGCAGCGTCCAATCTGTATAACGCAGCTTCGACGGAACACGTCTCACACAATAATCAGGGTTTTTTATCCTTTTGGCTGCTTGGTAATTGAATATTTCAGTAAATTGTTGTTGTCTCGTATTTTCTGTTATATCTGTGCACTTGCTAACATCAGCAGCATGCCCCCTAGTGGTCCAGTGGTGAACACGCAGTGCTCTCGCAGCAGTGGCATGAGTTCAAATCCCAAACTCCCAAATCAGGCCATCGGTTTGGTATTAATATTGCTTTGGAGACGTTTTTGCAGAATGGTTCGTTTGTTCAAAATTTTCCTGTTCTCATTGTTCCGACATTATTTCAGTCTCACTTTTTTCTCAAAACCAAGCTAAAACCAACACTGTCCCAACATCCAGAACACTGCCAAATGAACATCATCACAACGCCCTGACAACCAAAAAACTCTCCATCCAATCGCCTGGATACGGTCCCGAATAAATCCATCTAAACAGGACGAGTAACCTCTTCACATTTGCGAGCCGCTCTTGTGTTTCCCAGCACAGACATTGCGCCTTTTGTGTTTTGATGGAAAACAGATTTTCATTATTCAGGTGCAAAAATTATACACCGAGATTTAGCAACTGTCAAATATCCTGAAATCTGTTTCCCCTCGCAGTGAGAAATCGAGAGGAACGCGCCTGCGAGCTGGCCAAATCCACACGTTTTCTCACTTACTGCATAATTACAGTCACACATGTAGCTGTTACACGCTGGCACCGGGAGCCGACCGGCCAAGACACCAGTTATGAGCGAACACATGGAGGTGCATGGTGGGTAAAACCACCACGGCTCGATTAACACCCGGATCAAACCAAACAGGATGTAATTACTGCTCGATTACAGCGAAGACATTTGCTCTACAGTTTGACTTTTTTGGGGTTTTTACGCAGGTTTTTACGCAAGTTTTGTGTGATAGAGCTGAAACCAGAGACACTGAAGTACACGGACCTGTTTTACAGGGACACGTGCTGAATCTCCTAAAAATAACCAAAAACGCTCTTGTCTTCAATGTACACAGTGTGTTCATGTGACTGGGTGACGAAGGTTCCTGCACTGTTTGTCAATCAATCAATCGGCTAATCAATCAATCAATCACAGGTACGATAAACATGCTGGATTAAAAAAAAGAGTCTCCAGTGTTATATTCATGCACTTATTCTAACATGTTATCGTTTCTTCAGGATTGTTGTCTTCAGGACATTTTCTTCTTTTGCTCCAGAGAAGAAGACAGACAGGTGAGGGGAGGTGTGTTTATAGCTGCTATAACATTTAAATGTATAACATGAGCAAGAACAGGAACCGATCGGTTGAAATGTGACCTCTGAACAGATCAGTGTTAATGCAGAATAAGGACTGAGGTGTAGGAGGAATAAAACACTCCGCGGCGTGCCATTAGAGAAACATCACCGCCTTTACATGTGCCGTTACAGTCTCGTATTTGCACGCTGACGTATTTTGTTTTTCCAGCGCGAGTTTTCCGTTTGCTCAAAGTGTCTCTTCACTCCACTCCACATTAATATGGCCACTTGCAAATGTGTGTAAACCTGGCCCGCTTCTTTTTTTCCCTCTTTTTTTCGCACGCGCCAGCCCGCTGCCAGTTTCCAAGCCTGGCCGAGCGTCTCTGACTGCGAGAGACAATGAGATTATTCATTTTGCCCGCGAACGGCCCGAGAACGTGGCTGTGGGATCGGAGCTCGTAAATGCCGAGGCGCGTTCGCACACATGTGGTTCGAGTTTGGGAGGAAAAAGTCCCAATCAAACCTTGCGAGTCCGTATTGTGCGATGGGACGACTGCGAATACGAGAGCACCATTAGCGTAATGATAAGTTCGGGAAGCGAGGGTAATTACACACAACGCCGCCTTCATACACACATGAGCCTGAACACACACACACTCACCACCATCATGTAAACACAACATCGAGTCAGGACACACATCAACAATACGGGTTTGGGGAAAATACAACCACAGCCTCCGCAACTTTAAATCTCTCCGTCTGTCTCTCTCTCTCTCTCTCTCACACACACACACACACACACACACACACTGAGAACTACTTTCTGCAGGCAGCACATTTGTTTTTAAATTTATATTATTGAAATATTCCAGACTTCCCACTTGTGACAGAGAGAATCTCCTGGTAAACAAGTTCTATGCCTGACGCTAATCTAATCTAGAACTCTTAAACACGTTTCTGTCTAATCATTCGTCACGTTTAACTGCAGGTTTATTGCACACATTTCTAAAATCTGTGATGTCAAAATGTCCATTTTGTCCTTTTTGGATTTCTATGTGTTCTGAGTCTGGTTTCATTAAACCATTTAAGATTCACTCGGCTTACGATTAAGTTGCTTAACTCAAAGAATCACAACAACTCGAGAGTTTAACCCCTGATTAAAATTAATTTAGTTATCAATGTGTATAGCATGACAAATCCCGAAAAAAATTTTAATTACAATAAAATATTCCATAGTGACTCAGGCTCATTATAATATGTAAGTACTTAAACATGTGACTATAGTTAATTATAATATTTACTTATTTGGCCATATGACTATAGTTAATTATAATATTTATTAATTTGGTCATGTGACTACAGCTCATTATAACACTTACTTATTTGTTCATGTGACTACAGCTCTTTATATTTATTTATTTATTTATTTGGTCATGTGATTCCAGCTCATTCTATATTTACTTATTAGGTCATGTGACTCCAGCTCATTATATATTTACTTATTTGGTCATGTGACTCCAGCTCTTTATATTTATTTATTTATTTATTTGGTCATGTGATTCCAGCTCATTCTATATTTACTTATTAGGTCATGTGACTCCAGCTCATTATAATATTTACTTATTTGGTCATGTGACTCCAGCTCATTATATATTTACTTATTAGGTCATGTGACTCCAGCTCATTTTAATATTTACTTATTTGGTCATGTGACTCCAGCTCATTATAATATTTACTTATTAGGTCATGTGATTATAGTTAATTATAATATTTATTTATTAAGTAATATGATTAGAGTCAATTATAATATTTACTTATTTGGTCATGTGACTCCAGCTCATTATAATATTTATTAATTTGGTCTCACGAATCCAGCTCATTATAATATTTACTTATTAGGTCATGTGATTATAGTTAATTATAATATTTACTTATTTGGTCATGTGACTAGAGCTCATTATAATATTTATCAATTTGGTCACGCGAACCCAGCTCATTATAATATTTTCTTATTAGGTCATGTGATTCCAGCTCATTATAATATTTACTTATTCGGTCATGTGACTTCAGCTTGTTACATAATATTTAAGCACTTCGTCATGTGACTCTGAGCTAGAAGCACTCTGACCCACAGAGCTCAAGCGAAAGAGAGATTCTGCAGTTACAAAAGAGACGTAACGTGGCACTGTAGACTTTATAAAGAAGGCAAAGTGTAAAAGGTGAAAAGGTTTTTAAAGGGTGAAAGACGACGTGTAAATGTTACGCACTTTGCAAACTCGTGTGCATTTCATAGCTCTGTTATTTCATGTAGAGGCCAAAAAAGGATTTGAGAAGGTGAACACACCTTTAAAATAACCTGATAACGTACAACAACAATTTTTCAACAATATTGAAAACAACAAACATGTTCTATGTGAGTGTAAAATGATAAAATATGATAATAATATGAAACGTTCCCCTAAACTATTAAATGGACTGTGAGTGGTGCACTGTAAACTATAAACTGTTTATAAAATCATCGCAATACAAATGGACTCTGCACCGAGGTATCGTGATAATCTCACATCGGGACGTCCCTGATGATTCCCGTCACTAATGTTTATCTTCAAACTTAGAATGTAGATTAGATTTATAATGTAGTGACATGTTAAAGTAAAGCTGGATCTGAAATGAAAATGAGCCCAAATGAATAAACGAGACTGAATGAAGGATGCTGAGTAATCAGTGCATCAGTGGAACGGCTGCTTGTGCTTTCCCGTTACTGTGAGTACTTTACAAACATCATAGCTTGAGAACATCTGCCTTCTAAAGAGCAATCCGGGTAATCCGAAGCAGCTTGTGTCGCATTTGTCCTTTGCGGAAAAGTCAATCCTGTAATTATGTTCACCGGATTAGTTTTAGATTTTGACAAAAACATGAGGGAGATGGAGAACTCCCGGCTACACCGCACAGACACGCAGGACATAAACAAAGTTTTAGGGTAAAAACATCTTCGCAAATGTTTGTCAGGTTTTTGAGTGAGTACAACATGGTTCAGGTTGGTAATTAATACGTGATTAACACGTTGTTGGATTTGCTTTAGCAGTCTTAAGAGACAGATCTCAGAATGACATGAAGATGTCTTACGGAAGGTCGAGGGGTCGAGTGGATCGTGATTTACTCTTTTCTTTAAATGGAACTTTAATCCTGATATCTGTTGATTTTGGGATTCCTGGCTGGTCAGTCTGGGAAATTCTGCACTCAAAAAATTAGACATTTCTTGAGAATTCCAGGCATGCGTGTCTGTTCCAATCTGAAAAGACGAAGAGAAGCACGGATCATGATAAATGTGACACGTTCTGGTGCGTACCTTCCTTACCAGAAAGTTGGGGATGTCTGATTACTTCCTGCGTGTCTGCGCACGCGACACTGCAGGAAGGTACGAGCGCGTGCTGCAACCGAACGCAAACATCGGCATCGTGTTATTTCAGAAAACTCAAACCTTCTTGGCAACAGCTGGAGCTGAAGGTCGAAGGTTTTTCTGGCGTCTTTCCCGCCTATTAGTCCTTTCCAGAAAGTGACGTCGGTCCTTGGCTGCACAAACAACCCGCTGTATCCAATTAGGGCGGATGTTCAGCGATGTACAATAACTAACGCGGGGCTGTCAGCGGAACGTGGTTTATTACTAGATGAAAAGTGATTTAAATCCACAAATATTTGGAGCGTTCAAGGCGTTTGGCACGAGCCCGCACCTTTCGTAAGGCAGAGAGTCGTCTTCTGTAAACACACGGCTAAGCGATTTTTCCTCCTCTTACAGAAACGCTTCGGCTCATGACTGGGGTTTACTGTTTGCTTTCACTCCACAAGGAATCATTTGTTTAGCGTTCCGATAATATCGAGCGTTTGTGACTCTGACAGATCAGAGACGGCGTCAGGGTCTAGATGATCTCTCTGAACACTGCTACGAGGGATCGTCCAGACGGATCGCAGACATTCCAGATTACAATGAGTGTGTGGGTGTATGAGTGTGTGTGTTTGTGTGTGTGTGTGTGTGTGTTAAGGGTGTTATGGGATACAGACCGGTCTTGATGTTGATAATGTAAGAACAACACTAAGTTTCATTTAGACCAATAACGGATTTAGAAGCACAATAATAATAATAATAATAATAATAATAATAATCAAAATAATAATAATAACAATTGAACATTTTTAGATCTTTTATATGAAGAATATAAAAGCAGTGACAGTAGGAACAATGCAGTTATTAACATTTTGGGATTATTTTGGAAATCGAATCCCGTCTGTGCTTCAGGAACGAGACGTGACCAGTTTGTAGCTGGAGCAGAAACAACCAGCGAGACTCTTACAGGAAGCTGATGCAATAACAAAACTGCTTTTTATATGAAAATCTTCATGGCACGTCACGAACAGCAAAAATACCACACTGGGGATTCCTGAGGACACAGAACGTTTCTACCTCTAGTTCCTGTTGCAGAACCAACACCCCCCCCCCCCCCGTCTCCGCAAACGCGACAATTCTTCCTCCACACTGCTTTCTCATTTCTCTCACTTTTTTTGTACATTTTTGCGCATAACGGTGCAGAAAGCGTCACTGCGACCTGCTGCTCAGGCTGGAGTCACACTCCTGGTGAAACAGCGTGCACTACCTGTGATCACTCAGCAGGAGATCCTGAGATGAGTGTGTAATGATTACGATTACTGTAATCACCAACGAGCATCAACTGTCATCCAAACGTCCTTGGGTTCGGTCATGTCGATAATCGTGAACCTCGAGAACCCAGTGGCGTACATGCCAAACTGTGCGTACTCAATCTGCTCGTAAACACTCCCAACATGTAATCAAGTTTAATTAGCGTGTAACTGCAAACACTGACACGCTACACAGCAACATTAGCCGAATCCAATATGACAAGCATTAACACGTCATCACGTCTGCCCACAGCTTCAGAAACAGAGCTGGCATTTAGTTTAGACGTAAATCATAAATAATGTTTGTAATATTGTTTAAAAGCAATTTAGCCTTCAGATGTCACAGTGTGCCGTCCTTCTTCCGAACCCTCACCACTTTTCGATATTTTCAGTCACGTTTTATCCGGGTTGTTTTACATGCAGAAAATAAAAGGTGCACCCCTACCTTGTCCTTGTCCTTGTCCCGGAGCCATGCAGAAGCTTGAAGTGTGAGATTTATTCTGATGTGCCTTCTCCTGGGCCGCCGCCACTTTCTGACGGATGAGATCAGCGTCCTGCACACACTCCGCGCGCTCATCTTGTTTCCAGCACAGATCCGTGAGATCAGCAAAGTCGTTAAAGCTGTGATGGTGACCGAGCATTCCCAAGAGCGCCGCGCACTTGGAGTGGATGCGCACTTCCGATTTCCCAGTATGCATGTTCGAACCCTCACCGCCGCTTCCTCTCACCTGCCCGGGAGGAGAGGCGAGGAGGTCATGCACGAACACCGAAGAGCTCATTTCCACCCAACATTCTTTCCTTCTTCTCGATGCCGTGTTTGTACGTCCAGAGAGTGAAGCATTTGGAAACAAAAACAGACCTGGGATCAGATGTCTGACTCTGCGTCACTGACAGCACATGTTCCTAAACACTGCAACATTTCGGTTTGTTTTTTTCTCTCCAGAAGTATATATCTAATGAAATTGAAATTAGTGTTAATGTATAACCACTCACAGAGATATTTAAATTACATTAAAACTGATTTAATTCTCTATTCTTAGTTAACAGCTTTACTTAACACCTACAGTGTTTAATTAACATGCTTCGTATTTATTTATCACTTGCAGTATTCAGGTGCAGAATACAAACATGTGTAAACTTTCACATTGAGCCAAGCCTGCAGTATTAAACCGACAGTGTTCAGTCGGTGCTCGCGGTGTTTCGCTGACTCGTATTGTGATCACAGGATTTTACAGGACACATAGACAGTTCAGTAAATGAACTAAATAATCTCTGTTCTGTTTAGCGTTGTACTGCTTCCCAGAAGTGTTTAACTTGTTTAGTATCCAGTGTTCGGGTATTTTTTTTTACAACATTCTGATAATATTTAAAAATCGTGCACTGTTCATTGTTTGATTAGTGTTTAGAATTAAATTCAAATCTGACCTTTACCTAAAATGTGTTAATGATTACCGCTAGTGTTTAACACCTACAATGATCTGTTAATCATTAGTGATAAATTAACGCCATTAATGCAAAATGAACTGGTGAAACACTACCTCATGCAGCATTTTTATAAACAGTGTTCGGGTAATTCTAACCACATTTACCGAACGCGTACAGTCTTTAACTCCAGATGTGAGGTCTCTACAGAAATCATAATGTGTTTAGTTAACGCTTTTTAAATTAATTTAAAAAAACATATCTGCAGGTAAACCTCTTTCATTAGTTTAATTAGAAACTGAGGAATTCATTTCATTCCCAAAATACTGAATTAACACCTGCTGTGTTCAGTTAATTAGGATTAATAATTAATGTAATAATGCTTATTTAAGACATACTATATAGTCTTTAAAAGCTAAAGCATTAACTTAATTATCGGGATTAATCAAGATTAACTAAGTGAGTTTATGGTAATGTGTGTCGGATTCACACTTAATTAAACGCTTAATTAATATGTGTAGTGTTGAGTTAATTAGTAGTGCTGAATTAACGCTTTACAGTGATGAGAGAAATAAGAGCACAGGATTAACACCTATAATCTATAGAAATAATCTAATTATTAGGGTTTAATTAAGACCTGGAGTTCTACTTAGAATTAGTTATTAGTTACTGAGTGTTTAACTGAGAGACCTGTAGTGTTAAATAAAGACGGACTGATCAGCATCACCGGGGTCCGACCCTGAGCAGTGATTGACAGCAGCGCCTCTGTAGCGTTAATGCGCGTGAATGCGCGCGGACTCACCCCACGAAGCTGCGCAGTGCCGAGCCGCTGATGTCGCGCGCCTCCTCATCTTCACTCTAATACAGTAACACTCTCACAGCTCTGCGCGCGCCTTCATCTCATCCTCTCCCCCAAAACACACTCACACACACACATACACACACACACACACTCACTCACTCACTTACACACACACACACACACACTCCCGCTCACTCACTGTACACACACTCGCAACATCGGAGCCGCAGAAGCCCAAAACAGCGCGCTGCTCACTGACTGACAGCGCCGTCCACCAACCACAGCGCAGCGGCGGGAAGAAGCGCACCAATCACCGGCGAGCAGGGCGGGGCCACAACCAGCCATCATGAGTTAATCAATAATCCAAATTAAGGCATACTTTTTAAATAAAAAAAAAAAGGCAAGAATGTACAGCATATATATACTTATCTAAGAAAATAAGAGAAATGTATATTGTGTTAGCTATAGAAAAATAAATAGAATATAAAGAAAAATAAAATAAAGAAAGCCATTCTATCAAACTATTTAAAAACAAAAAAAAAAACAGCTATTTTCGTTATAAGGAAAGAACAATGGATATTCTGTTAGATAAAAAAAAGAAATAAAATATACTTACAATAAAATAAAATAAAGAAGGACACTAAATTAAATTAAAAAAAATATATTTTCTGTAATTAAACAATGTTGGAACAGTTTATTTAAAATTTGATTTAAAATAAAAGGGAAAAAAGGAATAATGTATTATTAATAGAAAGGATTTTAAATATGCTTAATACATTTATTAAGCTGATGTACGAGATTAAGAACTTTAAGGAAGAATGTTGAAAAAAACAAAACAGAACAAACACACTCCATAGGAACGTGAGTGATTCATTTATGTTCATGTTTTTTACCTACTTGTTTTTATATATAAGAAAAGAAGAATGGATATTCTGAAAAATAAAGAAAATATACATACAATACAACACAATAAAATAAAATACATTAAAGAAGGCCACTAAATCAAATTATTTATAATAAAAAACAGTAATTTTCAGAGATTATCCAATGTTCGAACATTTTGCTGAATAAACCAGCTCTCTATCTAGGAAGCACTCTCTGAGGACATGAACCTATTACTGGTTA
>JAOVVA010000032.1:15958422-15965922 GCA_028565275.1 Leiocassis micropogon
CAATCGTCGCCTGTCCGCACCACCAGTGGAAAAGAGGCATTGATTGTTTGGGATATTGTGTCCCAGGCGCGCCTCTTGCCTTGGCTAGTGACAGTTGGGCCAAATTTTCCTCGTAACATACCTTTATGTTCGTTCACCAACTGGGCCAGCAACAAACCTTGCTCCTCAGTCCAGTTCGGCTTGCGATTCCTTTTTTTCTCCATTTTCTGTGTTTGTAGGATATTTGTTAACAAGCCTTCATAAATAGACCAGCCAGCAATCACAGACATTGATAAAAGCTGAGCCGTGTTACCCTCGTTAAGACCACACTGAGTTGTAACGTTGTAATTTCTACTTCATTAAGGACAGCCCCTTGAGATAGGCCATCTTGTTTTCAATGGGGTCCATATGGGAGTGAAAGTACAAAATATGCCAGCTAGGATATTAATATGAGCAAATAAGACACGAATCATTATTTGAACAGGGTGTAATGAGCTTAAGTTTTCACATATTTTAGATTCTAATGTTAGGCTATAACCCCTACAGCTTACTATTCATTTTCCAGATATTTTCTTGAATGTGAAATATTATTTACAATTACAGTCTGCATAAGATTAGAGTGTATAATTATGTTTATTGATTTGAGGGTACATCCTTTGCTCATTATCACCAAAAGTTCATTTTCATCAAACTTGTAGGATCAACCAATCACGGCTTTTAAAATGATGACTCATACCTAGCAACGGGGTCAACCACACCTCCTCACTAAGATAGGATTTTCCATCCATTCCTTGCTCAGAGTTCACTGAAAATGTTCTGGAATCACTTCTAAGCTAAAACTCCTGGCAAGGAATTTTTAGGTTAAGTTAGGAGCTCTCTGAGAGGATTCTGAGAATCTTTAGGGATACGGGCCCAGCTGCTGCTTCTCCTTTACTTCTGCTTTTCCTGCATTTCTTCACTCATTAGCTCCACCTTCTGGCCAGAATCTCTACTGGATGAAACCCTGGGATGTTTAATTTTTTTTAAGTCTTCATATTTACTGTATATGAACTTATATCAACTTGCCGAAATGAAAAAAAAAATCTAGATTGACTGTCTGACTAGATGATACAATTTACTGCTTTAAGATTAGAACTCGAAATGGGACTCTACCCCTCGACCCTGGAGGTAGAGTAACCACTACGCCACCATGTTACATGCTGTGATGAGACTCTTAATACTATGACATCATGTTTATTTGATACACAACACAAAGTTTAGATTAAAGTTTAAAGTTTGTTGACAGTATCTTTAGCGCTACTCTATGCTATGCTAATTAATGCTAATCGCCGGCTAACATGCCGTCTCTCAGAGCTTGTTCATGTATATGACGGAAAAGAAGTTGGTCACTATGGTGTTGTTCAATGCAGTACTGACTTTACACTATCTATGGGTTTGATGTTTATTCATGGGTTTAAAGAGAGTAATTTTATATTAAGCAAGTTAATTATTGATTACTTTTACCTGTCAGAAAGAAGTGAGAAGATTCTACTTCATTTGATACAAATCTAAAAGTATATCTCCTGGTTGAATAAACATGGTGAAGCCTGAGTGAAGGAGGAAGTGCTTGAAAATGTTAAAAACCCTTCAGTAAGCATCTTTACTACAATGTGAATGTGCTCCTGTCACGCTCCATCCTGACATGTGTCCTGACTCTGTCTTGCTGTGTTTTATTGACTGAATAGACAACACACATTTCGTGAAAACGTACATCACCAAGGACCAAGTTGTCTCTTTCCTGGGAATATTCTCTTCCTTTCACCTGTATTTTTGCACAATCTCACCAGCGTGCCACAGCGTATTTAGCCACAACATACAGTAGTATCAGTGCTAAAAGTGTCTCACCTATGGGGGAAAAAGTTACTTTTCAGATAGGATCATATAACACCATTTTTCATAATACTTAATGCTTCTTATCTCCTGATCCATTTATATATTTATCAGATAAAAAGAAACATATTTGCTATAAATTATTTCATGCCCTTTTATTTAGAGTCTGTCCCTCTTTTTTTATCCAATCAATAATCTTAATTGTCATTCAGATAAAACCAATTTAGATTTCACATTAAAAAAAAACATAAACCTAATGAAGTGTATTATTCTAAAATGCAAAATTGTTAAGATATTGCAACATGAATTTGACATGGTTACAGACACTACAGGGTTTTTAGTATTTTTTTTGTAGATAATCTTTTTTAAGCTTTTGCCAAGAAACAATTTAAGCAACAATTTTTACAGGTCATATACTTCTAGAAGCTTACACAAATTTTAGTATCAATACTCATAAAGAAATATGAATAATTTGCATTTTAATTGATTATTGTTTGAGAGTGAGACAGTATACCACTGAAAAATGGCCTTTTTTTCTTCCATGTTGCATAAACTTCAGCTTCTTTGGCATACACATTTTCTGCATTATATTTATAACATGAAAAATAATAAAAATCAGCACCAATACTGTGTTTTAGCTGATTTGCTAGCTCCAACGCTTTAGCCTTGTTGGTTAGCTTTACGGGCAAAAAAATATGGGGGACAAATCTACGTTTCTAGTCGGCTAGCTAACAAATTTATGCTTCGTACACTCCTGTAATTGGACATTTCTGCCTCTATTACAGTATGTACCTGTTGGAAATGAAACTGCTGAGTAATTGAAATGAGTACAGTACACATTTCATTCTGTAAAATATATTTGAATTAGGCTTGTACACTCAATGAACACAATGATGGCGAGAATAATGTGGCAATAACAATGATGGGGAGAAAGAGTGTGTGCTTCATGAAAAACAAATAATAATAATAATAATAATAATAATAAAAAATAGACTTCCTATAAAACCCACATAGCAAACACATGGAAATCCATGTGTTTTTTCTCAGAATGAGATATATCCAACATTCCACTAACACTCTCTCTCACTCTCTCTCTACAAAAAGCAATAAAGAAAATAAACCTCCTTTAACATCCGTCAGCATCAAATAACCCTCATGTACAGCATATTTAATTTAATTAGCTTTAATTATATATGTATATATTTCTAATAAACAAATTAGTTCAGTAACACAACAAACACACGACACACTCACAAGTCAGATACACAAGACTGTAAGGACGAATAAACAAAGACTTGTATTATATATGTAACAAGTAACACACACACACACATTCACCCACACACACACACACACACACACACACACACACACACATTCACCCATACACACACACACACACACAGAAGTATATAAAGCTAATGCATTTAGAATCTAATTTACATATAATCGTACTGGAATGATGATCAGAAGAGTAACATTATCAATTAAAAGGTGTCATTAATCATGAACATTATTCATCTTTATACTGTATATACACATCTGAGTGAAGTTTATCGGCTTTAAAATCAGGTCGAGCAAAAACGGTCGTCATGTTCGGTGTGTAACATTGCCAAGCAAAGAAAATACAGTTTTGAAAATGATCAGAATTTCTTTTAATACTTTATATAAAATCTCACTCTATAAAATCTCCTTCGTGCGACTCGATAAGTGATGACCTTTGACCTCCAGTCACACACACACTCTTCTCTCGGATGTGTTATTGTTGCAGTTGAACTTAACAGGGAGACTCTGTTGACGGTGAGGGAAACGCGAGGGACTCTTACGCTGATGGTGAGTCACGTGGTTGTGATCGACTCGTTCCGATTGGTCGTCTATGTCCGTCTCGTCGATCAGTGGAATCCTGCATCCGGCATCGGAGATGATGAACTCGGGCGGGGCCTGGAGCTCATGGCCCGCGTCGGGAAGCTCCGATTTTTCCATTCCGTCGTACAGAGAGCTGTGGAAAGTTCTCACCACTCGGATCTATGGAGCGATTAATCAGGACAGCAGATAAAAAAAAATTTAATAGAGATCAGAAGGAGAATTCAGAGTGTAACCTTCAAGCATCTCTTACACCAGACTGGAGATATTTTATAGATTGATTTCATAAAAAAGACAAAAAGACAATGACTCAGTGTGTATCAGTGTGTATAAGGCACAAATACAAAGGGTATTCGAGTCAAAGCGGGACTTTTGATTGTGCAGAATAACACAGATCTGAGAGTAAAAACTCTTTATTTCTCTATATAATCCCCTGATACACTAATGCACTTAGCCCAGTGTTTCACTAGTGCTTGGACACCATAAAGGTAGAAAGTTCTCTCAGTACGCTGGAGCCATGATCGGACTGCCTCCATCACGTTTGAAACACTGGCCTCCCAGGAACTCCTTTTATGGCCCTAATATGTGGAAATGGCTTGGAGTGAGGTCAGGACTGTACGGGGGACGTAGTAATAACTCCCAGACGAGTTCCTGTAATGTGTAAGTGTGTGTACAGTTCACACAGACAGATGCGTCTCTTCCTCAGAAAGTTGTTGGCGCCGTTGATTTTCAATGATCAGGCGATGAATGTTCACGGGAACGACTGCATCGAGCGCCGAGCCGCATCGGTCGGGATCATCATTCACAGACGTACGGTCTTCTTTAAAACGTCTATCGCTTTCACACCTTCGTTCACCAGAAATTTCATCACAAGTCCCGGTTTGACTTGAACACCCAGAGTAAATTAAATATTAGGAAAAAAAATAAACACACCACACAATGATAGCATGCACACACACTTACATTTGAAACAACTGTATTTAAATCACACAAACACAGACTTAATATTCAATGCTGATCACAGAAACAGTTACACATGAAACACACACACACACACATACACACACAAGTACATGTCACAAAATCAGTTAAATAAATTGATGCATATTAATCACAGCTCAAACCCGGTCACACAGATCTTTTTTTTTTTTCTTTTTTTAAGAAGACGGATCATCGCTGAGTTTATTGTCTGAAGGTTCAGATTCACGCTTGTCCAGACCAGAATAACAGAGCAGCGACTCGAAGCATCAGGTCGGAGCAGAGAGTTTACGACATAAACACACACCACAAAGACCTTCGATTTGATGGTGATTGGTTTTTCCATAGAGGTTTTTTTTTTTTTTCATTTACAAATATTTAAGTTATGCAAAATGGTACAGTACATGCAATTTTTTACAATTAAATAAATTTCTTTGGCATTGTAAAAATGAGTGTAAGGCCCATAACAGATGGAATTAAAAAAAAAAAACATTGTATGAGTTACACTTAGGATAGATAAGGCGCTAAAAATATTTTTTTAATCTATATTTATTTAATATTGGATCAAATGTATGCAGCATATTAAACTAACTATTAAAGTCAAAGTGCATATAGTTTTTAAAAAATTATCAAAAAAGGAATCAAGGATGAGAAAAACAACAAGAAGTACGATTCTTGATCAATGATGTAAAAAAAAAAAAAGGTCCAGGTTATGGGTTTACACTCATCTGTTTACAAGCATCTCTTTCTTCTCATTTATTTCCCTGCTGCAACAACTGAAGCATTTTAAAAATGTCTTTTACATAAAAGAACAGATAATTAAAGAAGACAGAGACAGAAAGGAGGAGGGGGGTGAGAATGAGAGACAAAGAAAAAGAGAGAGAGAATAAGGTTTAGAAAGAACGATAGAACCTGAGAGGATCCACGCAAACACACACACACACACACACACACACACACACACGAATAGATACAGACAATGCAACAGACAGTAAGACTGAAATGATAACTTCACACACACACACACACACACACATTGGCAGCAGTGTTGAGTGAGTCTGTTCTCTAGCCTGTGTGCGCATGTGTGGAAGTCATTGTTCGTGTGTGTGTGTGAATGTGTGTGTGAGTGGGTCCTGGCCGTTAGCAGAGGGCTGGAGCTCACTCCCCGCTGACAGACCTACATGTGTGTGTGTGTTGGGTACGTCATGCAGCTGGCTGAGGATGGAGGAGCGGCGACGGACGGCACCCTGAAACGAGCCGCTGCGCTTAAACGTGCTGACTACTTCCATCTGTGGGAAAGACACACACACACACACACACACACACACACACACAGAGTGAGAAACAGATAGGATGGAAGTAACACTTCTGTGTGGGATGAATTCAGACGGGGACATGAACTTGTCACCTGCGTCTGAATGCGGTTTAGTCCTCTGAACCAGAGTATTTGTCCTCGTCTCAGCTCTCGCTCTGCATGGTCGATCTCTTCCTCATCCTCAGCCAGATCTTCATCCGTGATATCATCAGCTGCCGGGCCAAGCCCCGCCTCCTTCAGAAACGTCAGCTGATTTGTCGGCACAGACGAAATCACCTGTCGAATAATCCAAATTCAAACAGTACAGCGCTGAAATGAGTCTGTCCGATCTGAGCTGTTCTGATCTGAAGCTCATTTCCGGTGTTTCCACTTTCTGCCACAACTTCTGCCCCAGTTTCTGTTTCTCATTACGTCTAAACCCGTGCCCATGATGCTTTACCAGTTTCTTCCCCACCTGCTTTTTCAGTTACTTACTCCACTATAGCTCTTGCCTGGGGTCCTATCTAAGTTCTAAGTTCTAGCCCCAGTTCTTATTACCCCTCCTATTGCATATTGTATTTAAACTCCTGCCCCAGCTTGAGTAGCAGCTGCTGCACAGATCCTACCCTACTCTCCGTCCCAGTCTCCTGCCCCTGCTACCATACAAAATCCTATCCTCCATGTCCCAGGTTCCTACCCAAGCTACTGCGCAAATCCTATCCTAGTCTCCTCCCCCAGCTACTACGCAATCCTATCCTATCTGTCCCAGTTTCCGTCCCAGGTTCTACCCCAGCTACTGCACAAATCCTACCCTACCCCCTGTCCCAGTCACCTGTCCCAGATTCCTACCCCAGCTACTGCTCAAATCCTACCCTACCCCCTGTCCCAGGCTCCTGTCCCAGATCCTCTAGTAACTGCTCCTCGATCTTCCCTACATCCTCTCTTCGCTCCTGTCCCAGCCCATATTCTGTTTGCTTGCCCAGATCTCAGTTCTTGTCCTAGTCCCTTACCCATCTTCTGTTTTATTTCAGCTATTGCCCCAGGTTCTGACTCGCCCCTTGATCTAGTGTTAGTTACAGCAGCTCTCATAAATTCTACCCCAGATCTACTTCTTTATAGCCTTTGTCCTTGTTCCTGCCTTAGCTTCTTTTCCCAACTACTGTTTCAGGTTCTGACCCAGCAGACCTCCTTGCAACTGCCCCAGTTTCTATCAGTTTTCTAAGTATCTGCCCTAAGTTCTCTCCCAGCTGCTGCCTAGATCCTACCCTAACTCTCGCCACATGCTCTTCTCCCAGCTCCTCTCCTGCTTGCTGCCCTCAAGTTTCTTACCCAACATCTGATTCAGTTTTTATGCCAACTCTTCTGACTAGCGGATTTGTCCTGTCCAAACATTTGTTCCAGTTTCTGTCCCAGCTGTCCAGCTCTGCTGTCCCCATTTTGTCACAGCAGCTATTACAGAGTCTACCCAAGCTCCGGGTCTAGCTTATATCCCAGCTTCTGTCTAAGGTTGTGTCCTC
>JAOVVA010000032.1:15968422-15972954 GCA_028565275.1 Leiocassis micropogon
GATGCGCTCCTGTTCGACCTGGAGACCAGAGATCATCAGCATTAACCAAATGCTTAAATGTTTAAAGTCGTCATTCTAATGTTCTCACATTATATACTGTACACTCCCGGTCAAAAGTTTGTACACCCCTTCTAATTCTCTGGTTGTTTCTTTTTACACTGTAAAACAATACTGAAGGCGTTTATCAAAAAATAGACAATAATCTCCTTTAAACAGTTGATATTGAGATGTATATCTGCTACTTCTGCTCTGTAAAGCTTCATAACGGCTCTAATCTGTTTGTTAATTGGTGATTTCTGAGGCTGGTGACTCTAAATGAACTTCTCCTCTGCAGCAGAGCTCAGTTTAGGTCTTGTTTTCCTGGTAAGGTCTTCATGAGAGAGCTTGATGGGATTTACAAACACACTCGACACAATACTGTTCTTGATCAGCTGACCTTCATGTCTTCGTTGTTGTTAATTAACTAATTCCATATATTTTGTTTCATAGGTGAAAAAATCTCCAGTATTGTTCTAGAATGTAGAAATAAAACACTAAACTTAAAACATTAAAATTAGAAGGTGTGTCTAGACTTTTGACCAGTACTGTATGTTACAGGTGTTACAGGAACTCTCCCTTGATGTTGTAGAAGATGCACTTCAACAGATGCTTCTTTAGAGTACAAGTATATTAAAAGTGTATTCATCTTTATTATTAACACAGGATCTTCACCAGCAGCCATGATTTCCCATTTCGCTTCATCTCGACCTAAAGAGTGTGGAGCAGCGGCGTGATCCGAAGCTTTAATGTTCACACTGATACCACGACCAGTACCGTCACCCTGGTCATCTCAGAGCTCGTCAGCTAGCCGAGCCGAGTTTAGGCTTTAACATATAGCTGCAGTGCATTCTGGGAGTCCAGTGATTGCACCAAAGTCTCAGCATCTTCTACTCTAAATACTCTAATAGAAATGATTTCTTTACAGAAAATGAAACAACAAGGAACAAATAAGACTAAATGTCTGGTGACTATTAATATCTCCGATGAAATTTTAATTCTCAGAAAGTAATTCTGAAATCTGAGGCTGGGCTTAAAAACATTAAAAAGATTTTTGCGGAAAAACATCTGATTGGCTACCTCGCCTTTCTCGTTCCTGATTCGCCGGTTAAAGTCTTTCCCCTCCATGCACAGGAAGTCGTCTCCGATGTTAACGATGCCGCATTTAGCGGCAATGGCACGTGCAGTGTTGATGTTATCTCCCGTAACCATTCTCACCGTGATTCCCGCCCTCTGGCACTTCCTGATAGCATCTGGAACCTGATTGGACAGGGAGTGACAAACTAACCAATCAGAAGCAGGCAGCTACATCTGTTAGATAAACATGATTTCCAGAACTGTCGTCTGCATGATTCTGGAATTCTGTAACTCGCTCACCTCTGGTCGGACTGGATCCTCGATTCCCACCACAGCGATGCAGATGAGGTTATTGATGATCTCAGCCTCGTTGTCCCACTCGGGCAGTGGATCTTTAGGCAGGTCGCGATATGCTACACAGATCGTCCGGAGGCCGTCGCATGCCATCGGCTCGATCACCTTCTTCACCATTTCATCACGATCTCGAGGTCCGAAAGGACGAGCCGAACCGCTCTGGGACAAAATGGAAGAGCACCTACGGAGAACGAGAAATCACGCCGGCTTGTTCAGAGACGGGAACATGTCTGTGATCCAGAGGTTATTTAGTCGGTACTACAGCAATCTGGCTTGGATTACAGTATTCAGAATTAAATGAGTAGAAGATCACGTAAAGATTAATGTGAATATGTAAGGTCTGGGTAAATTTATTATGGGCTAGATTAGCCAGGGTTAGGGATAAAAATAGATTTTTTTAGAATTAGGGCTAGGAATAATCCAGGTTAGTTTAGCATGGGATTGATTAGTCAGGGTTAGACATTAGTGAGTTAGAGATAAAATATATATTTCGGATTACTACTAACTTGTTGAGGGATAAGTTGATCTTGTTCCCAGATCGTTAGTTGGGGTTAAATTAGTCCAGGTTAGTTCTGTAAGAGTTTAGTGTTTAGGATTAGATCCAGTTCGAGTTAACTGTCAGGCAGGGTTAGTGTTAGATTAGACAGGGATAGCTTCATCATTTTTTTTTACTTGGGATTAAATTAGTCTGGACGATATACACAAACACACAAATATACACACACACACACACTTTTTGAGCAGGATCTCGGACGCTCCTTTGCTGTAGATGCGGAAGTGTCCGTCTGGGAGCTGGATGACAGTGCTCATGGACTTGCGGACGGAGTTAAAGGTGTAGACCTTGTAGAGATTCTCTTCTGGAACCTGCGCTCGTACAGACTCATAATCACGCTTCAGATCCAGCACCAGACCCAGCAGCGCGCACTCCGTCTTATTACCCACCTGCTTTGGTAAACCGCCTTCCTTCTCTGCTGCCTAGAGAGTGAGATAGGGAGACATGCTAATATTAGACCGTCATCATGCTAACATTAGACCTTCATCATGATAACATTAGACCACCGTCATGCTAACATTAAATCATCGTCATGCTAACATTAGACTACTGTTATGATAACATTAGACCATCATCATGCTAACATTAAAACTTCATCATGATAATATTAGACCGTCGTCATGCTAACATTAGACCGACCTAATGCTAACGTTAAGCCTTCATCATGCTAACATTAGACCACCATTATGCTAACATTAGACCATCATCACGCTAATATTAGATCACTGTTATGCTAACATTAGACCATCGTCATGCTAACATTAGACCGATCTCATGCTAATGTAACAGAGTGTAAAAAAAGGTTACATTAATGCATAAATGGGGACAGAGCCATCTGTTGGGTCGTGATGGTATTTGATGTGTGAAATAAGGACCGCCCACAGCAGAGCTGATGAGACATCTGGTTCAGATACAATTGAAATTGAGGAATGGGAAGATCTGATGAGGACATTTGTTAAAAAGAGCAACATAAGTGCAGATGAACACGTGGAAGAAATCCTTGTGCACCTTCGTGGTAAAGCAAAAGATGTAGTCAAATTCTGGATCAGGAACTGTGACTCCGCCACTACTGTCTGCCCGAACTCTGTCTACAGCCTGCTGCGCAAACATTTCAGTTGTAGCCATTACTCACCTGTTCCTCTTGCTGATTTTTACACTACTTTACCTAAGGAAGATGAGAATCCATACGACTACTGGCTGAGACTCAACAAAGCAGCAGATGTCGCCTCTGAATGCCTGCGAGTGCAAGGTAAAACACTTGACAAGCCCAGTGTTGAAATAGTCCACATGTTTATCAGACACTGCCCGAATAAAGACTTAGCCCTTACCTTCAGATCCAAACCTATTAACAAGTGGTCAGCCCATGAAGTACAAGCTGTGCTCAATGACTATCAATCTGACTTGTCATTCAAAGCCACAAGTACAGTGCAACGCAACCAGAGTGAAAGAGTTTCAGTTAACCAGATTGATGTTAATACAATTCCAGTGCCTACTACTTCTGTGTGCGAACAGCAACAGAAAAGTACAGATTTCTCTGCTCTTGAGAAAGTCATCGACATGCTTGAGAAAGTACTGCTGACCAATACTAACAAATCTCAGCCCCATCCGAAACAGCAGCCTTACAGCAGACTTCCTAGGATTGAGGGTTTTGATGCTTTGCCATGTGCTGTCTGTAATGACGCTGCGCACTCCGCCCTAACACATTGTCGTGAGCATCGACTATGCTTTCAGTGTCGGTCTCCGGGTCACTCCAGACGGTTCTGTCCTAGGCGGAGCCAGTCTTCTCAGCCCAGTCAGGGAAACTGACTGGTCTGTGCGCTAGGGAGGTTAGTACAGACCGGATTGATGATCCTCCCATGATTGTCACAAAAGATTACAAGTCTATTTATGAGCAGAACAAACCTAGTGTCTCACCTGAGAAAATCCCAGTCTTTCAAGGAATACAACGAGTACCTAGAGCTGATTCATGCCACTGTATCTGTAGAACATGGCCTATCTTTCACTGCATTACTCGACAGTGGTTCCATGGCCTGCACTCTCAGTGAAGCAGCTGAAGCTAAGTTGTTGGCAAGCGCCTCCACATTGTCAAAGTATTCTGCCAATGATGTTGTGATCATCGGATGCGGTGGTCATCAAGTCACACCAACAGCGATGTATGACCTACCTGTCTCTGTCTATGGTTGTAAAATGATAATACCTGTGCTGATCGTTTGAGGCCAGACTGATGAGATGATTTTGGGCAGCAATGCCATCAAGAGCCTGCTGACTCTCCTGAAAAATACAGATAACTATTGGAAATTGATGTCACTACCGAGCGGTAATGGACACGACAAGTGTTTATAGTTCATTTCCTTGCTGTCCAACACACAGAGATGGAGAGGTGATATAATACAGTAATGTAATACAGTAGGTACCGTTAAGCTTTAGCACAACCCCAGAGTGAACATCTTGTATGGGGCAAGCTTCCTGTCCACACTGCAACATCTGTGGGAAGCACAGTGCTTGTTGAACC